>SJJU01015285.1:0-11022 GCA_012932125.1 Conopomorpha cramerella
CTCGGCAAACGGAGTGTAGGACGCCCTCAGGCAAGGGTGGACTGATGATATACGCAAGATGGCTGGCAGAAGCTGGATGCGAGAAGCCGAAAACAGATCACAGTGGCGTGCAATTGGAGAGGCCTATGTCCAGCAGTGGACAGGTATGGGCTGATGATGATGATGATGGTATCCAGTTACCGAATTATAGTGCCTCATTTACACATAAAACTGGAGTTGATAAAACAGTTCGTAAAAGCTCTTACAAAGATGGCGAATGTTTCAAATACGTTGTAAAATTTTGTAAAAAGTAGTAAGAAAATCAAAGGTGGTTTCTACAATAGCCCACAAATCAGAAAGTTGATAGATGATTTCATCAACCATATGACAGCTTTTGAGAAATGTGCATGGGAAGAGTTTTTTTGGGTAGTGAGGATTTTTTTGGGCAATAGGAAGTCTAACGGCTACAGCCGCTGGAAGTGTATCAGCACGTTGAACAGTTGCTGATACACTTCCTAAACGTAACTAACTCGACTAGAGAGTACGGGAGAAGGGAGTGCACCATTATGGGATAAAATGATTATTCAAAAAGAACCAGGTTATTGTTTATGTTACAAATCTGTTGACACCGTGTGCAACATCCAACGTACAGTGTACTAACCACAGGAATGTTTAGATTCCCTCAATCCTGCCGGCTTGCTATCTGACGAACTAAAATAAAAAATTTGCAAAAGTACAACTGTTAAGAAATTTAAGCCGTCCCAATATTGACTGTTGATGAAAGAATTAAGAGATAATGCCAACTGATTTGCCCATATCTTTTAAAAGGTTATAGTTCCCTGTAAAGATATCGTTTGCCCTAACAATAAATAAATCGCAGGGGCAAACGTTTTCCATATAAACGGTATAGACTTAAGGAAAGAGTGCTTTTCCACGGGAAATTGTGTGTGGCATTTTCTAGAGTAGGATCTTCTGAAAATTAATATATTTTGTTTCCACCTACAAATACCACAGCCAACGTAATGTACAGAGAGGCTTTAAGATAAGCATACAATTTTTTCTAATTTATTGATTCATGGTCGTTTTAATTAGCAAGCTTATAACATAAATATCTGTACCTATTTATGTCCACCCGTGCGAAGCCGGGACGAGCCGCTATGTTATGGTAAATTGATGTCATACTAATATTATAAAGAGGAAAACTTTGGTTGTAAAAGCTGAAAAACTACTCGACGGATTTCGATAATTCTTTCACCATTCGAAAGCTACATTATGCACGAGTAACATATTCTATACTGTAGCCCTGTATGCCCACGGGACCGGGTTCAGCGCGGGTGAAACCGCTGGGCGCTGCTAGTATACGTACTATAAAGTTCATCCATTAATTAATTCAAATATTAGTTAAGTCAGGTCGACGTTTATATACCTACTCTTCTCGGCAGTTCAAACCAGCAGGCATGAGCACGAGATGTACTAGGTACCTAGTCCAGTCTAGTTACTTATTCTAACTAGAGTTTTGCTGACCTTTTGTTTTACGACTGTTCGTAGTGTTCCCAAATCCTAGAGACGACTGGATAAAGCCGTTAAGTTTAAACCTTGAGATCGGGAATGTTACTCTTCTTGTGCAGGTTAATTAAACTTAAATTATTTATTTAGAGCTTAAATTGTTAATTGTTGTTATAGTAGCACATACAAGATTTTCATAATAAATGATATTAGTATTTAGTGCACTCGTGTTTGAATAAATAATATTGTTTGTCTGAAATCTAGAATATCACACAGTTAGAATAAAAAGGACCCAATAAGAAACATGGTTCTACGCAATTTAAATTTGTTATGTCTTAATGTTATAAATTATTTTTTTCATAATGACACATTTTGTATTGAATCACTTTTGTTTCAACTGAACGAAATATAAAAAAAACTGTTTATGGTATGAAAGTCATAAATACATACTGGGTGTATTCGTAATCCCCAAAAGGGGATGAACAGAAACAATACGAATTTTAGTCTAAGCCAAAAACTTTCCACGCCTAGTGGTGTTTAACTTTGATGACCGTGGAGCACTGAAGCCAGCTCCAGCCATACCATGGCATGTCAAAGTAATATTGTATACGTTGTGTGACAGTGACCGCGTTATACCACTTCTCTAGCGCTATCCTTGTTACACACATTTGGATTGCATTTTGGAGGGTGTGCTACGGAGTTGCATAACCTAATACCCCCATCGCGTTTTTACAATAGGACAACCAGGAGAACGGCAAAACGTCATCCATATCAGGTGGATTTTCCATTTACGCGAACCAAACGGTTTGCGTCTACTTTCATAGTGCGTACCGACAGGATGTGGAACGACTTGCCGGAGTCTGTGTTTCCTGCGCAGTACAGTCTGAAGGTCTTTAAGTCGCGGGTGAATAGGTACCTAATGAAAAAGTGTACTCCATCGTAGACCACATCGCTGCCTAACATCAGGAAGGATGGTAGTCAAACGCTTGTTCATAATGATAAAAAAATATGAAACAATATTACTTTAAAACGTCACGGTTACGAGCGATTCGTTTGTCAGATACCTTTTTTTCACTTTATAAAGGATTTAATTACTTATTTTATTTTTTACTTGGCTGCACGATCTCACTAATAAAAGAAAGTATGGCAAATAAAAACAAGACAACATAATAACAACTAAGTTCTTTTAATCTTGATATTATGTTTCCTTATTCTCGTTGCCGACGCATCTTGTCACAAAAACTGTTAGAAATTCAGGGAGCATAATACTGTCGTTGAACTTTTTAACATTTCTTTGTAAAAAAAAAAGGTTTTCATTCCTCAAAATGTTCTCAGAACGAGTACCTACTTGTAATGAAACTTATTTGTGATCCTTTTTATATCTGCAATATTTCAATTGTGAGGACATCTCTTATATCTTTTTTTTAAATAATGTTTTATACACATTTGGCTTATATTTTTCGAGAACACCCTCTCAGCATGAAAATATAGAAGGTGGTATATAGGTTGTTACTTTTAGTACAAAATGCCACGGTAGCCACGGCTCCAGAAAAGTAAATCTCAGTATCGTGCAAAGTGGGCAAGCAGGAAAACGTTCCTCGAGTATTCTCGCGTTAACGAGCATTACCAGCAGAGCATACCTAGATAGAAAAATATATAAGTGCCTATATCTCAACAAAATTATAATGAAATAAATAAGGTACATTAAACACACGGTCACCTGACCCCAAATTAGGATACCCAGTACTATGTGTGCCAGAGACTGATATACCTCTTTGTTACATAAGTACTTTTAAATATATACATACTACCCATACTGCGCGGTGTTACTCGCGTTTTTTCGTTAATGGGTCTTTGGGGATAAAATATAGCCTCAGTTACTTTAGTTACTCAGGAATAATGTAGCTTTCCAACAGTGAATGAATTTTTCAAAACTGTCCAGTAGTGTCGGAGCCAATTCTATTCAAACAAACAAAAAATCAAACCTTTACTCTTTATAATATTCGTATGGATAGATAAAACACTCAGACGCACACAAAAAATGTCTTAGCTCATCACTAAAGTATTGTGTCCTCGGCGGAAACCCTGCGACCGCCGGCCTAGAGCTGCCTTAACCACTAATGGACTAGTCCGGCCGGTCGTCAATACCCAAATCCTTAATACGCCACCTAAATAAATAGGTAGGTACTAGTGGCGAAGCTAGGAGGTAAGGCGGTAGTGAAAAATAGGCACTTAACCAATGCTTCATCATCATCATCATCATCAGCCCATACTTGTCCACTGCTGGACATAGGCCTCTCCAATTGCACGCCACTGTGATCTGTTTTTCGGCTTCTCGCATCCAGCTTCTGCCAGCCATCTTGCGTATATCATCAGTCGACCTTGCCTGAGGGCGTCCTACACTCCGTTTGCCGAGACGCGGTCTCCACTCGAGAACTCGTTTTCCCCAAAGGTCATCGGTTCTACGGCAAATATGGCTACTATTTGCCGTAGAACCGATGACCGTTACTAACCAATGCTTATTTAGATGTTTTTATTTGTCTTACTTAATTGAGATATAATAAGTCCCTACGCTACTTAATTTCCTTGAAAATATTTGTTAATGTGCCTGGCATAGGATTGTCTTGTAGGTACTTCCGGCTTATCCCCTAGCTTCGCCACTAGTAGGTACTTATTACTAATTCAACAGCGAAGTAACAACACATGTCTGTCTTGATTTTGATGAGGAACTGACGTAAAAACCAGAGCTTCATTGTTAGCGATGAATACATTCGTACGCGAAACACGTCCCGTTTATGTCCACAGCAACTAATCTGCATCGCATCGCAATGATTCCATGTTTTATTACATTGATGATATATTACGCTGCTGTGCGGTTCGAGGGAGAGTTTCTTCGTTCATTTGAATTTATATTAACAAAATTAGTAGGCCATAAGAATAAGATACTACAAGTTTGGGTGTGTTAAGTGACAGGCGGGATTCGTCCTTGAAAATCTTAAAATATAATTAAAATTGTCGCGTTCACGGAGACACTGTGTCTGCGTGTGGATCTGATATTACATGTTTCAGTATTATCCAAACAAAGTTTGACAATTGAGCGGAGAGCTGTCATTATTGTCAAAATTTGTTTGGAAAGTATGACAGTAATGACAGACAGTTCCCCGCCCGAAAATCCAAAATCCAAAAATAATCGGCAATGGGGATTTTTCTTTGACGTTTTTCTGACGGATTTTCGGGCGGGGAACTGTCTGTCATTACTGTCATACTTACCAAACAAATTTTGACAATAATGACAGTTCTCCGCTCAATTGTCAAACTTTGTTTGGATAATACATGACCATGATACGATGGTATACGTCACCATGATAATCCTTGGCATACAGCACGACGCGACAGGGTCCGGACGCGATGTCCGTGTAAAGTGGTCGTCAAATTTCCAATAAGAGTTGACAACAAAACAGGGTTAAGAATGTAAATTGTAGAGTAGTCCAGAAAACGTGCTCGATGAAACGAGGCAAAATCCAATAATCGCGCACGTCTGCAAAATTGAGTCCACTACCACTCAGCTTAGCTGTTTATGTGGTCCAATATCAATAATCCCTACTTCCCTACTAATATTATAAATGTGAAAGTGAAACTCTGTCTGTTACGCTTTCCCACTTAAACCTCTCAACCGATTTTGACGAAATTTGGCACAGACAATCTATATCATGCTTTTTACCCCTATCCTGTGGGACGCGTCACTAAATAGAGGGTGTTGTAGTTTGTATAAAATACTGAAACTACGCGAATGAAATCGCGGGGCGTACATACCTACATAAAATTTTCCGCTGACGTGAAAGAGAGTGTATCAAAGTACATAAATATAAAATTCTACGGGTTTTTTTTTCTAACCATACATCCGCTACTGTAATGTCAGTGTCCCTTACTAAGGTTAATGTACATAAACGACCGTGAACTTCTCATAGAACTTACGCTTGATATTTAAGGTAAGCACATTGTTTATTAGTTTCCGATGAACTTTAAAATACTGCAAACTACTACTATCCAAACGAACTCGTTTTAACGAATTAATGGACATGATCAACTAAAAACTTGGAAAATTTAGTTGCTCCGAAAAGTATTAATTTATTCTAGTGGTTACTTTTAATTTATTTAATATTTGTTCCATTTTGTCTTGTTTGTTTTCTTCTAAATAAATGACAGCCCAATTGAAACGGAATACAGGTTTAGCTATGATTATAAGTTCATTGATACCGACGTAGACGTGGCCTAGCTGTCGAAGGTCACGATATTACGAAACGCATTTACCCTTACATGAACACCTAATGAGAATCATTTCATTCCATAGATACAACATCAAAAATCGTCTTATAGTATTATATAACTCAAGCGAACGCTTTTGTATCGCTTTGTATCTAAACGATGAGACAAATCGGTTAGCTGCTTCATCTACGATCAAATGGTCCGGAAATAGTAATGTATGAAAAGTAAACCGTAGTCTATCAACAAGGTCGTCCGTTATAAACGACGTATTATAAACGATGCCTTAGCTAAACGACAATTTAGGTGAACATTTAAATTAAAACCTCCTCCCACTCTCTCCATTTTATTCCACTAACATTGTTACACACAAAATATCTTTAGGCGTTACACTCCAAGGCGTACTTAATCTAATATTATATTCTGTGAGTTGCCGTTTTGTTTCTCCATAAAAATCAAAGAATATTTCCTTTAAGTACCAATGCTAAGCCATAAATAAAATCCAATCGACAGATGATCAATGAAGCGTTTAGTGAAAAAATACAGTCTGTCATATTTGGCTCCTTGTTCATTTCACTCACAGTAAATGTGACATTAATGACATAAATAAGAACGCAAAATTGTCACCAAAATCCTGGAGGTTTTCAGTACATTTTCATGTATAGTAAGTAACCGTCGCCAAGGACGTGCCGAATGGTTAATATTCCGGTCAGTCCGACTACGGTCACATATTTGGCGTCTGAGCTGATTTTGAATTACAATCACTATTGAGTATTGTGTAACCCCAATAGGGCCAAAACAGTGAACAAAGAACACTACAATAACTATGTAGGTACATTGTTTCTTGTATAAGGAATAGTACCTTACATTCATGTACCTAATAATGGATTACTTTTCAATATTTTTGGATAGAGACTTTTTTCTCTTCGAAGAAATTATTTTACAGGACAAATTCAAAGGAAATAAACCCTTGGGGACTAAAAACATTTCTCATAATATTGTATATGGGTACCTAGCAGGACCTGTTTTTTAATAATTTGACGGAATAATTTGCATAATCTCCAGCAGTTACGGAGTGAGTTGAAATTCCTTAGCTATTAAACTAATTTGCATTTTATTGTTTTGTATATTTCTACAGAACCCCGCGGGTTCATTAGCTATCCTAATAAGTAGGTAGTCTATGACTTTCGATAGTATTTATCCTGTCTTATACGACATCTTATACCGCCAACATCTAATTAATATCATTTAAAAAATTGTCATGCGGGTTCCGTCACGTAAATATTTATGTCCTAATAATTTTAATCCAGATGAGATAAAAAAATGGTACATAGTTTAAATGTTTTAATTCGTACAGGGCTACGACAGTGCCGAGTAATATTTTTAGATCAAAATGTACAATTTGACAAATTATATTATGAACACGAGACTTATTTTTTTTTCAGTGACAGATACACATGTATGTAAATGTACATCGATAATAGAACTATGTAAAGTAACCACGTGTACGAAATTCCAGTTTTCTTGACCATACTAAGAAATTACTACTTAGTGCCTAGTTATTAGGTAAATAACAACTGAGATGATTAGACCTTGAAAAAGTCTAATACCCATAATTCATAGTATTCATTTGGATGCATAGATACATAATTATGTATTGAGATTTCCTGAGGCGGTAAATATACTGTATATCACAGGTCTGTCCACTTTAGAATATTACTTAATTAATGACATAAAAAGGAAAAGATAATTTGTAGTTAGTGGATCCCACAGACGTTGTACTGTCTTCACTATGAATATTAAGTGCGATTTTCTTATTTTTTCATTAAATAGAAATTAGGCAAATCGGTCCTGCCGTTCTCGAGTTTTGAGCTTAGAAACATATTTACTTTATCCACATTTTTTAGTCATCAGTGACTCAGGCGTAGGCTGTGATGCATAAAAAACGTGAACGCTCAAACGATTACAAGTTACGCGTGGACAAACCTCGGCATACCCTCTTGGTGAAAAGTCTAGACGAGAATATAAGAACATAATATACAACAAGAAAAACTGTATGGTGAGGGCCAATAGAATACATGTGTCACCACCCCATCCCAACTTTTCCTGTCATGAGGGTCGTAAGAGGCGACCTAAGGAACTCTCTAGAGGACGGGCATCAGCGCTCTCTGTGAATTTAACCAGAACACTATTAACCACAACATTACTATAACAACATAAACTGCCTACAACATTTCTATTAAACACGACCGAACTTCTTGTAATAACAGAAACCCTAATTGTTAAAATAATTAACAACAACAAGCCAAATAAGTATGTTGGACGATCTCCGTTATTTGGTTTCTCGAATTGTAACCAGAGGTGGATGAAGATTTCTTTCATCTTATTTACCTACTGCAAAATCCTTTCTGTTGATATAAGTTAAGAACATTAGTGACATTTCTCAGGCAGGCCAATGTCCAGCTGTCAGGGCTGACATGATGAAAACCTACTATTTTTTTCTTTGATGTTTCTCATCAGATGGGTCACCGTTTACCGCGGTACTCGAGCATCGTGTGGGGCGTGTGCATCCCCAGCTCCTGCTCCAGCTACGACCTGGAGAGCGAGCTGCGGGCGCGCCTCGCCGGCGAAGGGGTGGACGTTAAAGTACACAACACTATGTGCTCAGTGAAGGACGCCCGCAGACCTTACTCCTTTGCCAAGACGCTGTCCATGTGAGTGTTTAAAAATATAACATTTATGTGTTGCCACTTAGTGTATATTGGTTCCTATATAACGCATATAGGCAATGTCTACCATATACCCATGCCTTCAACCAAGAAGGACAGTGAAGAGGGTTGAAGTGTTTGTGATAAGGGTTCCATAAGTTACTTTTAACATGTCATGGGTTTAAATTGATACAAATTGTAAGGGACATAAAGTATGTGTAAGTCAATAACCTACCGTCAAATCGCCCACACGCCCTGAATTTCCCGATCGCCTTCAACAACGTGTATTGAAAGAACAATTTTTAAGTCCGAGAACAGAACATGTAGATGAGTTTCAGACAAGTAACTGTTAACAAAATAATCAATGTTTTTGTATACTTCCTTAAAAATAACATCTCCTACCTGCCGATAGTCTAGCCTTTATCCCTACGTTTTCACTGTCCAAACAAGAAATGCACAAGAAAATGTGTTTGTCATGGGCCTCGTGATGTGATTTAGTTGTTTGTGAAATACGGTATAACCAGCGTAAATGGATATTCCCAGTGGAAGCATACAGTGTGATGTTTTCATCATCAGCCACATAACGTCCACTGCTGGACGAGGTCCTCCCCCAATGAGATCCGTCATTTGGGATGCAATGCCAGTAATCGCCACGCTTGGCAGGCGGGTTGGCGATCACAGTGGTGTTGTGGTTTAACTCACAGAGAGCGCTGCTGCCCGTTCTCTGAAGAGCTCCCTCGGCTCTGTGATGTTTTAAGAACGCTATATTTACCATTTCAGAACGTTCTTCCTGGCAGTACTTTTGCTACTGAGCCTTGGCACAATACTCGACGACGGCGGCGAAGCGCAAACCAACTTTGAGAAACTACTCAATGCATTTTCGTTGAAACGGAATGTAAAGAAATTGTTCGATTTAAACGAATCACAAGACCAAGTTAAGGGAGTGGACGCCTTCAGAGGGCTCAATGCATTCGCCTTGTTAATCGCTCACAAGTCAATGGCAATAGCACACAATCCCTACATTAATAAAACCAGAATGGCCGAGGTAAGAAACTTTCAAAAATATATCTGTTCGATAGCGTCTATAGTCCAGTTGGTCGGATACTTGACTTGTAACCGGGAGGTCGCGGGTTCGAGTCCGGCTACTGGACGTGTACCAATGGGACTCTTTTTTAGAGCCTATGTACGCAACGCAACGCTCGTACGGTGAAGGACAACACCGTGATGAACCCGTCTTTCAATATTATATACTATATTTATAGACGGGCCCGTTGGTTTAGTGGTCAGCATGTCTGCCTTTGCTCCATTGGGTCGTGGGTTCGATTCCCACCGCTGACAGGTGCTTAGGTGATGAGCTTTTAAGTACTTGTTGGATGTGTCTGGGTGTTTTATTTATTGAGAAAAAAATATATATATAAATAAGTATATCTCGTTGTCTGATTTCCATAACACAAGTGCTTAAGCTACTTAACATGGGATGAAGGCAATGTGTGTGTTGTTGTAAAAAATATTTATATATTTTTATAATATTTAATATTGATTGAAATTGTTGCAAGAAGTTTCGATCAAAGATGTTTTGATTGATGATCGGCATAGAACACCGCAGCGTCATCTTTTAAGAAAATAGGAAACTAAATATATGCTTTTCTTTAAGTTTGTTCGTCGATAACATTGTTTATGAACTGATTTTTGTTGTTTTTTTTTTTTTGTTAGAAAGAAGATATTTGCAAGGTAGTCGCTTAATAAGGAAAACATGGTTTGACGATGGCAAATCCAAAATAAATCGTTGGAAACTTTAATAAAATGTACTGGTTGAAGTCGGCTCTTTTTTCTGTAATATTGTGTTAAATATTGTAGCATTAATAAGCTCAACAAAAAAGATATTAAGGAATTTGATTCTCTCGTTTTGTCTAGACTTGGGTTTGCCAGACCATTTTACATAACAATCAGTACTCGTTACCCAGTAAAGTCGTCATAAGTGCAAACTAATATTGCTTGAAAAAAATTATCTTCACATTTCCACAAGGTAAATAAAATGTCCACAAATCTTTTTCCAGGTATTCGGAATGCACTGGGCGGTAATTGGCAGATCGGCCATCCTCTACACGGACTCTTTCTTATATTTAAGTGGATTTCTGAATGCTCATAACCTGTTCAAGGAGTTGGAGCGGACTGGCACTATTGACTTCAAAAACAGACTTATTTCTAGATGGTTCAGGTAAGATACTGGTTGTTCACTTTCTTGAAAATCCTGCTGCAATTTATTTGATGTTTCCGCTTGGTCTTCTGGTGAAATTCGTCTTGGTTATCGCAGTTAATTCCCTAACAGCGTCTGTGGTCCAGTTGGTCGGATACTTGACTTGTAACCGGGAGGTCCGGGTTCGAGTCCGGCTACTGGACGTGTACCAATGGGACTCTTTTTCAGAGCCTATGTACGCAACGCAACCCTCGTACGGTGAAGGACAACATCGTGATGAAACCCGCACACCACAAGGTGTGTGAACCCTATAACGGCCATGGGCTCACCCCCTGTCACGTTGGGTTAAATACGCTTGGTGAACCGTGG
>SJJU01015286.1:0-12228 GCA_012932125.1 Conopomorpha cramerella
TCGCGGGGCGTTCCCTATTATTTTATTAATATTTACTTATCTCTCGTGAGTCATACGATGCCTCCATTAATAAAGAAACCATTGCTACTTACTAACACTATCTGACGGAAATTATTGGAATTACAGTGAGATATCAATATTTTCATCAACTTCCATTTCACGTGTACTGTACACGTACTTTTTCTAAGAGATTGACGGAGCGACCAACAGGTGGCGTTGCCACAATGGCCGACTCCGACGTAATTTTTAGTGATAGTCTATGGCACAAATAAAAGGAAAATAATAAACTGTACGTCAAAATTACTAACTTGCACACTTAAAAAGCCAAAGTTATGATCAGAATGGCAATTAGATGACCAAATCAGTAATTTTGTTGCTAAGTCAGTATTTTGGTTAGGTTAGACTTTTTTGATGCACGTTTAAATACTATCCCAAATAAAATAGGTCTAAGGCATGCACAGAAGGCATGTAAGTGAGGACACACCTACACCCACGCCTAGAAATATAGGCTGATGTTGATGACCAAGTTTGTACTCTTGTACCTAAGTAGAACTACTGATCGTCTGAATCGTTAAATATTTGAGTTGTTGTTTTGTTAATCTAATGAACAGTGGGTATATAACGTCCTGTTAACCTGCTGATTTATTGGCTATTTGATTACGCATATGAAATCTCCACCAGATATGAGTAACGTTTCGCCCACCTGCCCACCTAGCACAGTGCTCCAAGAAAGAAATTACCAAGTCATTTAACGCGTTGCGATTTGTTGAAACAAGCTGAGTCGCACGAAGCGTGACATAACAACCAATAACTAGCAGGCCTAGCACGCGCATCAAGAAAAACACGACATAGAAAATATGCACAGTGGTAGGCTGTGTGTCTGTCGTGTGTTACGTCTTATTGTGTCAACAAATCGCAACGCGATTGATGAGTCTTTTCACTTGTTTCTAGTGCGCTATGCTAGGAGCCGTGCGTATTTGTTCTATGTCATATCTCTCTTGACGCGCGTGCTAGGCCTAAGGTATGTTAACTCATCTTTTGGGATTCCCTACTCGAGATCGAATGCGCATTGAACGAATAACAAAATCCGGAACAACAAATGTCGATGCATTAAATGGTCGACAGTTCACTAGCGCGACAGCTTAAGATACCGATACATCGATATTATGAACGGTCGACATTTGCTGTTCGAAATTTGGTTTTTAGGTCTTTGGGCATCCGATCTCGAGAACGGTATTTTTTACCCATATTTTTGTTGTATGTGGGTTTCATCACGATGTCGTTTCAACGCATGAGCATTCGTTGCATAGAGATACATAAAAACTCAAAATTAATATGAACTAATGTTTATTCACAATTATATTAAAATGTAGTACAAGAATAGATTTCACCTGTAATATACAAATTCACCACACCTCTTTTCATTACAAGTAGTAACAATATTTTTTTATTAATTATATTTCCTATTAATAAGACGCAGAATAGATTTTTTTGCAAATAAAATACAATGTACCTTTCATAGGTTTTAAGAAATTATTTCATGGCACTCATAGCCTACTACTTTCATACACCTTCATTCATTTTTAACAAGTTTAAATATTTCTATTTATAGTTACAATTATTAAGTATGCTTTATAGAAGATTTATTATAATTTCGATTACATTTTATCTACAGACCGACCATACTTTAACACCAACGTAAAAGAAAATCATTTAAAAAAATACAGTTAAAGTACAGTAAACAGCGGAGATTTCGGCTCCCTTATTCCAAAATATTTAGGGTAAAGAAAGGTAAAACTGGTCAGACAAAAAATTATTATTGAGTAAGTCGTTTCTGTTACGTTGTACTTATATTTTTATACTTATTCAACAGTAAAATATGGTATATCTAGGTACCCTATTTTGAAATTGTGTCGAATTTGATATATAACTAGCGGACGCATCGCGATTTCATTCGCGTACTTTCAGTATTCCATACAAACTATAAATCCTAAGTCCATCTCCTAGTCTTAAGCTACCTCGACACCAATTTTCAGCCTAATCAGTTCAGCCGTTCTTGATTTATAAATAGTGTAACTAACACGACTTTCTTTTATACATATAGATATTAATATAACCAGTTTTGCCTCCGATTACCCAGAAATTCAATGGTTTTAGTAAATAACAAAGTTGTATAAAAAATAAAAAACATATTTTTACCATAATTAAAATGGAGTAATAATAATTATCTGCTGCAGATAAGTTATGACTATAACTAATTTTGTACAGCAATTGTTATATTATTTACTTATATAAAAGCCTTAGTGAGTTTTTATATTTATTACTCAGTTCTGGCTTCTTAATAATAACCTACGTTTATAATTACGTAAGTATTTATATATAAAATAATCTTATTAAGGCACATTATAACAATAAAATTCGTTGACTATGGTATTATACAAATAATCGTTTTTGTCTTAAATTAAACTATAGTTCGGGCGGAACTCATAGGCCATGCATGCCGGAACTGTTATGGTAAATATTCTGGTTATTCCGATCTATTATCCGAAAAATAGGATGATTTCTGGAAGTGTGTTTTTGAAAGTTTACCCTTCAAGTACGATGGAAAATCCGAGCTTATGGTAAATTCTCGGATATAATAGGCAAAATACTAGCTTAGAGTAAATTGTAGAACGTAGGTACTAGGTAAAATTTAGGATACGTTACCGAAATATTCGTGCTGTCAATTATCGAAGGTTAGTAAGGGCAAATTTGACTCGAAAACGATGAAGACATTTTTAATTGACCTATATGATGTGAAATAATACCCTCCCTTACCTCTTTTTCTAAGAACATCACACCAGACAAGGCTATCGAGTACCGCTCGAAATATAGAAAATAAACCTATTATAATTATTATTAAGATGACGAAATGAATGTGTATGTGTCCTTTTTTGTATGGATATGAGACTTTTTACATCCTTTATTCATTATTACATACCCCAATATAGCAATTTCATCTACAGTACATTAGCCTTTAATACATACTTGACATCATTTTATTCCCTAATTCTACCCTTATCTCGTGATATAACAAACGAGTGAGATATATCAAAAATATTAAAGACTGTCAAGTACATTCTAAAGTCTACGAATTTTCCAAAAAAAAAACAATTTGTCAAATACGTACATATATAGTTGAGAACAAAAGAGACGCAACTACATTATTCTACTACCGTTCGTCTTCGGACTTGCTCTTTTGTAGATTTTTTTTTAAAGAAAGCTTCTCATTATCTGTAACTATGCAGAGATTAAAGCTCTCCATTTGCGTATACGAAAACATTTATGAAATGGCTAAAAAAACCATAAATTACGGACGTGGCTAACACTGTTATAATTTTTATTAATTTCCCCGCCGTTTTCATAAAAATATAAAACTTTGACTAACTATGTAGTTGACGTATATCAACTTAGATACAGTTTGTCCGTATTTAGCGTTCAATTGACCAGCTTTTGAAAGCTTTACTACAGGCAAACAACGTAACATAGAGTAAGCAAGCTGCTGGTAAGCAACATCTTTAATGTTGTCAAAAGTCTCATTTAATTGTTCCTTTTATTTTAATTTAATTTATTTAACGGCCGGCATGGACTAGTGGTCAGGACTTCTGCCTATAGGACGACGGACGCAGGTACAATTCCCGCCACGGACATAATGCTTTTGTGATGAGCTGAGCCATTTGTTGTGTGCGTCTGGGTGTTTTATTTATCTATGTATGTATTTAAAAAGTATTCTGACACCCACAGTACAGGTTATCCTAGTTTGGGGTCAGAATACAATGTGTAAAATGTCCCGTGTGTAATATTGACTTATTATTTATTTATATTCATTTTTTTTATGTTCGTTGTCATAGCTTCTGTCAGCTCACTTCTCTACATTGCATAGCGGACTCTCTGGTAGGTTATTTACCTATAGGCGGTGGCCTAGCGCTGTTCTAACTTTATGAATTCGGTTTCGTGTTGAGAAGTTTAGGCGTTAGGTGACGGCGAATAGAATACATGTGCCACCACCCCAGCCCAACTTTTCCCGTCGTGGGGATCGTAAGAGGCGACGGAGGGAACT
Organism: Conopomorpha cramerella; assembly: GCA_012932125.1. NCBI lineage: Eukaryota > Metazoa > Arthropoda > Insecta > Lepidoptera > Gracillariidae > Conopomorpha > Conopomorpha cramerella. Next base: position 4,100 of record SJJU01015286.1, read on the forward strand.
CTCCAGAGTACAGACAGCAGCGCTCTCTTTGAGTTAAACCACAACACAACTGCGGTCGCCAACCCACCTGCAAGCGTGGCGATTATTGGCATTTCCCCCCAATTGAAATCATTGGTTGAGGCTGCCCTCGTACTATGACGTCTTATATTGTTCTCGCTGTGCGACAGGGATAGTGCTAGACGAATGGTATAGCGCTATCACAGCCACACAGCGTAAACTATAGTACTTGAAAGCCTCATGGTACGGGGCCTGGTCAGTAAATGATACAGTGAATATAAAGATATTTTACATAAAGATAATTAACCATACTTTAAGATTACAACTAGCATTTGTACCTCTCATATACCTATACATAGTTTAATTACATATTATACTGTACATTGAAAGAATTGTATTCCATATAAGACTCGATGAACAAATATACTGAGACACTTACAAAAAGAACTCATCCTCTTAATAATAAACGTTGTATTACTTATTATTTTGGAGATTTTAAACGAAAGTTATTTAACATTTAATATGTAGATGCACTGTAGGTAAGTATTTCATTAGTTTGCTATGAAATACATACTTATATCAGATATTAACCTTTCCACAAATAATAAATGTCTCCTTACATAAGCCTATAAAAAAACACGAAGATCTGTTCTGTTCTGTTCCGTCCGGTCCGTTGCCAAATAGCCTTTTCGTAACCGGTAGCTGGCTACGACACTGGAATAGACCGTTTTCGTAGCTATCTACGAAAATACCACATCCGGCTACGAAACGGGACTATAAGGCAAACTTTTGGTAATGATTACTAAAAACCGTTTTACCGTTCACTCACTAAAAAGTGGACAAGAAAGAATGTTATCGAGTGAAGGACTTAAAGTTGTATTAGCTGGCCTATTGAATAAAACCTATGTGGTATGCGACCTAAGCCCCGTATTCTGAAACTTCTCTCAAACACAAATTTCTGCTCAAGTAAGCTTTTAATTTTTAAACCGAGAATCGCGGCGAAATTATTCACAGATAAGCATTAAGCATTAAGCTTACCATCGTTGTTTGCTCAACGACACAGTTACATGTGTCATGGTGTTATGTCAGTACGCGTTTCTTTACAAAAATATTGAAGTATTTTTGTCTCGTTCTAATAGTATTTCTGTAAGAGAGACGAAACGACGGTCAAGCGAAACTTGAGTAGTGATTTTATGTTTCAGAATAAGGGTCGATGGATACACATGCTAGTGTCATGCTTTTGGATCGATTTAAGAAATACAAGGTGATCCGGAAATACCCTTTTAAGCCGAAGTGTACTGTGTAAACCCTACTAAGGAGAGCAGGCAGGTCATGTTTCGAAATGGAAAAATAAATTCGAAGTCCTTATACAAACTCGACCAGCTGATTATACGTGTTATATAAAGAGATTGTTTTTTGCTAATTTTCAGGTATTGAGTTACACAACTTAGTAGTATGTACAGGTCTAAAAAATCTATAAATTCACCCTGTATTATTATAACTCTTATTAAAGTTGAAACATTGTGCTTATTTAATGTAACAGAAACATTGTATTACATTAAATAGTAACAGCTCCAAAAGCATGGCATTAACCTAACTGTACGACATAGCAACCAGGTATACAAAACAAAATAACTGTATAAATACCTAAATGACGAATAACTTAAAACTTGATTGGTTTCTTCAATATATGTAAGTATTAAAAAGACATTTATTTTTTTACTAACCGGATGCTAGTAGATCCGTAATGTCCGTTTCCGCTATTTTTAATTGTATATAATTAATGTATTTATTACTATTAGGTACTCGTTCAAATACATGCACATACCTATCAGACAACATTTTGGGAAAGTAATGTTCTTATTATTGTATTGATCCGTTTTAGCACAAAGAAAACGGGGTACAGTTTCGCAATTCGATGAGATGCGCTCGCTGCCAACAGATGTCGCCACTCGCGGTATGACTGTGTTACCTGGAAGATAAACAACAAAGGACAGGTAAGTTATAGCAAGTTATCTATGCTAATATTATAAAGAGGATTTCTTTTTTTGTTTGTTTTGACCCGAATAGGCTCCGAAAGTATTGGACCGATTTTGGAAAATGCGCTACCGTTGGGAAGATACACTATCACAGGTTGATATAGGCTACATTCTATCCCGAAATTCCCATGGGAACGGAAAAAATTAGTAACACCGAGCGACACAGCTATTTCAGTATAAACTGTTAATAGTAAATTGCATTAGTATTAATAGTATTTTTACTACCTACATATCGACTTTGAACTAGCAACAGGTCCTATCTGATCTTAAAAGTTCATGAAATTTTTTAAACAAAAAGTACTATCTGACATAGTTATACTAATTAAACTCGTATACTACTGACGGTTTAGATAGGACGTATTACCAGTTCATAGTCAATATGGATTCACAGACAGCCATACTGCATCTTGTGAGTGTAGGTTTTATTACGCTTTCACGGAAAAACTAATGGACGATCCTCATGAAACTTTGTACACGATTAGAAGTAACAAAAGGTTATATTCTATTCCGAAATTCTGCACCGCGGAGTACAGTTAGTACCTACTTACATATTATATTATTTTTAAAAGCATTTTGGAAATGATGAAAAAACACAACATTAGAAATGGCAACTAAAAATAAACTATTAAGAACGATTTATTTTTGTTCTCAATGTACAAAATCAATAAACAATTGTTATATTATAATTACCACATTGCGATTTTAAGGGTAGTAAAAAGTGCATAATAGCGACATAAATCTAATAAGACCTAGGGTTAATTTACGAAAAAGAAAATCTACATGGGGTAATTTTACACGGTAAAATCCCTTTCCGATTCCCAAAATATGTAACTTATTTTTTTAAACTTAGCATTTCAAAATGTAACCGTAATGTACTCGATTTGTAGACATTAATTGGACGTAGTTACACAGAAAGGACTCGATCCACACTTTGCCCGAAATTGAGTTAGCTTTACCAGGGTGCTAAGTTAAGACATATCCATCGTAAAACCTCCAAAAGCTAACCTATAGAGTTATTACTACACACATCAAAGTGTCTAGGGATCAAGAACATTTTCAGCTCTAAAAAAATCTAATTTATTTAAATCAAATCTAATCTTCTGGATTGGTCTCCTACCTAATTTCCCCATGCCTGTATCAATGACTTATCACCACATTTTGAATAAATTATGAATGAATTCAGTTTTTGTAAAATATATTCTTGATTGAAATCTTCTAAAATGTACTTGATCTCTAGACACTTTTGATGTGTGTATTTGGAGAAAATATTTATTTCGACTTGTTTCGTTTTCTAAGAGCCTTCGACGTAATTTCGTGACCGCACTATTAGGTAACATAAGATTAACAATAACGGCAGAGACGTATCTCTCTGATGACTTCTCGTTTTATTATTTCTTACTTTCTTTTCACCGAATACAATGTACAGGTTATTGAATAACCTGCGGAGATATTCGTAACATTTTTTTTTAACAAAAGTCACGTATTTCATCGAATTTTGGCAACGAATGGTTCCTACTAAGACTAGTTGCATGGAATGTTGTGCGTCAAGTATGGCTGAAGAATAATAACAATACTTGAATAACATCTACTAATAAAAATAATGATTTCATTCGCGTAGTTTCAATATTCACAGTTTTCTCATATAAACTTCTATCCCTCTTTGAATAATATATTATCACACGTAAACATTATAAAAGGAACCCCTGTGCAAAATTCCAGCCTCCTAGGATCAAGGGTTTGAGTTAGGCGATGATAAGTCAGTGATAAATGTATCAGTCAGGTCTTATTTATGTATAGTTTTATATAAATACATCAAAAGTGTCTAGGGATCAAGTACATTTTAGAAGATTGCAAACAAAAATCTCGTGGTCCATAACAATTGAAAATCAATTGTGTCTGGAATCTCCGTACTCGAAGCATTAAGTTGTTACGTAATAATTATCAGCATCTTATACTGACGCATATCAATATTAAAATTATTTAATGTTTTATATAAATATTTTGAGACTTGGCTATCGCCTGAAAACACGTGTAAATTCAATCGCCTGAAAACACGTGTAAATTTAATCGCCTCAAAACTTTAGTGCGTCCATTAGGTAGTTGTTGTCCATTAGGTACCTATTTAACCCGTAGATTGAAAACCTGTACAACTGCGCAGGAAACAGTTTATACTATGTAGTGATACTGGTGTGATTAATAAACAGCAAGCAGTGAAGAACGTCCTCAGGCAAGGTGGACTGATCATTTGAAAGATGGGTGGCAGAAGCTGGATGCGAGAAGCCGAAAATAAATCAGGGTGGCGTGCAATTGGTGAGACTTAAGACTAGCATTAGACAAGTATAGACTGACGATGATGATTAATAAAACTAAAACAGTGTATACCTAGGCCCTTGTCTCTGCCTCAGCATATGTGGGGGCACTTCCCTCCGCTCTATCTCGTCGGGCCCCAGCTGGAGTCCAGCCACCATCTGCATGATCTCCCGCTCCTTCTTCAGCTCCTCGCGGCCGTTCTCCACCTGGAAATTTACCAGAGATACTTGATTAGTTTTGCGTGTTGGTGTATTCCTGTGTTCAAAGGTTAATTGCCGCTTATTCAGTGAGTTTAATTCCTGAAAACTTTTTTCGTGTATAACGCATGAATAAAGCCTACATTATATCCCACAGGAACAGGATAAACAGCGTATATCTAGTTATATATCTAGTTAGTTTTGGTCCGAGATAACGTCCCATTAGAGGGATAGGCATAGACTATGGATTTTCTCAGATTCTGACATATCCCGTTCCCTAAACTAACTACATTGATACATGTTTTTATGCGATAAAAGGAGTCTTTCAATTCGACCATTCGAGAGACTTATGGAAAAAGGTAACTAAACTTGGGTTTACTAGTAAATATGTATAAATGTAAAGTAAGTACAGGTACAAAGTATCCTACAGTGAGGAATATGCAAGTACCATCGGCAAATTAAGCACGAAAGGCTTAACCAATGAAAGCCACATACTGATTGCCTATAAATGAGAAGGTAAAAGTTGTCAATCACGTAGGTCCGGTCGGATGAGCACTTATTGTGCGTCAGCGCACGTATTTAGCCGCTATCGGAGACACCTACCCATTAGCCGTGTTTAATTAACCATACATGTATGTATTTATTTGCCGTCAATTGACTTTCTCCGGCGACATTTGAGGGCGATAGGCGATTTTTCTTTGTGACCGGTTATGATGTCCTGGTAAATGTTATTCTATATGTTAACACATTGGCGGACAGTAAAAAAACACAATAGATTTTTTATTGTTATGACGGCTACAGCCGTTCACTGTCCGGGAAAGAGTTAAGCTCCTTGGTAATTTTTAAATTTGGTTAGCTGGAAGAAATCGCTCTGGACTCCGTTGTACAATTAACATCTTACCGTTGTACAATTAACATCTTACCATTGTACATTTTATATTTGTAACTAGGTGACCAATATACATTATTGCTCTACTATTATATGCATGTATTATACATGTTACCTGCCTGCCTACCCCGCTTTGGGATTAAAGGGAAGTGTATTTGTATACGTTATCCTTCCTCAAGAAGAAGGCTATATATTAAAGATACACCGATTCTAAATCCGTTGCGTAGTTTTAAAGATCTAAGCATACATAGGGACAGACAGCGGGAGGCTGTTTTTTAGTATTTCATTATCTATATTTTACGAGTACAACAACGTCTCTAAGACCATTGCTCGGGGTCCTTTACACGCAGTGTACGGAATAATATACGGATATATACGCACTATTAGCCCTACCCGGTTAAAGGTTATTCAGAAATAAACTTGATAAATATAACTAAATAAATATTTTACAACAACACACACATTGCCTACACTCTGTACTTATTATGAATGAAGCCACATCTCGTCTTATCTCACTAGAGAACCCAACATGATAAATAACCAACGTGACAGATGAGCCTACCGGTATCGCTACCTAATGGCGTATCAATTACACCGTTTGGTATGCAGGTTTCTTCATAACATTTTCCTGTTCTTATGTAATATCATAAAATAATTCTTCCAGAATATTAGAATTTACGATAATTTATAGTCAGTTAAAATGTTCAATGGTTGTTGTATAATTAATTCCATTTTTCACGATGCATACTATAAAACGAACTTCTCTCATGCATTAACATAATCATTGCTTATGGTGGTGGAGGCTAGTCTGGAATGCAGCCTTTATATTTATTCGTAACTACTGGACGCCACGCGATTTCATTCGCGTTGTTTCAGTATTTCACAAAAAAATTATAACACCATGTATACCTAAATAGATATAAAAGTATCCTATGTCCAATCTATGTCCTTCTCCTGGTATTAAGCTACCTCCCCGCCAATGTTTAGCCTAATCGGCTCAGCCGTTCTTGATTTATAAATAGTGTAACTAACACGACTTTCTTATGTATATATGGATACGATATCTTCCAATACAATAAATAAATAAAAATTTCGTAACGAAATACCATGATGATCATTTTAAAGAAAAACAATACTACTCACTAGTAAGTACTAGCCGCCCGCTAGTACTTACTAGTGAGTTTTTCTAAAGTTCCCCTCAATTTATGGGGTATGCTATCATCATATCCTGATTTTCTGTTCATGGAACCACCTTGGTACCACCAATAATATCTTCTTATTGCTCTCGAGTATAGTAAATTGTTCGAAATAGCTGTCATCGATTAATCTAATTACCTTCGTACAATAACTTAAAGAAAAAAGTGCCGACTTCAACATACATACAAACAGTAAAATTTGACATACATGTGGTTTTCTCATGGGTACCATTGGCGGAACTAAACCAAATTTATATGGGACCAAACGGGAAACGACATCTTTCAAATAAAAAAAAGCATCCAAATCGGTTCACCCAGGTATAGAGGGTGTTATAGTTCTGAAGTAACAAACATAAAAAATAATACAGACGAATTGAGAACCTCCTCCTTTTTTTGAAGTCGGTTATAAAAAGAAAAAAATGTCAGTACCGTGTTTTCGGCATCAATCGATTATTTTGTCACACAGTTTTCCAAAATGTCCTTCTTAAAAATATTCTCAATGAACATTGAGCTCTATGTCCAATGCAACACTGATGAAAAAGTCATTTTGACTACATGTAGGTAACACGACTTTGTTGGCAATGTTTAAAGAAAGTCAGTGAACAAACAGCTCTCTTTTGACACGTGTAACATGGGCAGACAAGACTCGCTTAGCAAGACACATGACTCACATCTAGTACTTCACTGTCGCACACGATGAAAGAGATGACAAAGCTTGTTTCAATACGAAATTTTTATTATCTTGTAAAATATGTAAGTAAGTGCCCACGTGGTGCTTAGGTAATTATGATACTAAAGCATTATGTTATAAACGCTTAGTGAACTGTGGGTATTTTCTTAGCAATTGCCTCTGCCTACCCCGCTTTGGAATTAAAAGGCGTGAAGTGTGTTGTGTATAATACTAAGTCTGCCCAATTTCATGACAGGAAATTTCTGGATTAAAGATTAAGTATTATGCGGTTTTCTTTAGTAGATACAGTGACTATTAAGAAAGGTTTATACGTATAATACATCCATATAATAGCAGAGAAACACCGTTAACAATGTATTAACAAAACAACGTTTGCCGAATCAGCTAGTAAGTTATAAAGTATCAAACATCAAGTTCTCATCCGGGATAATGATATTATTTTGATCCTTATAATGTTATCTGTTTCTTGACAAAACATTGCACAACAATCAGAGACAAAGCGGAACATTGTACCTACAATATACTTAGTGGGCGTCATTGTGTTCCATGTACTGTCGCGATGAAAATGTCGACTTATTTAATTAGCATAATGTGTAAGACTTTCTCTTAAAAATACACTTTTTGTCAAGGAAGGTGTGGTCGCAACACATTATAGGTAAAATGACACTGTCTACCTTAGTATTTTTACTACCCGACCTAATAATAGAGTTATTGCTAGATCTTCTTTTGTTGTACTCACGACATAGGCTAACGAAGGCCCGTGTTTTGTGGGAGGAGTCATTTTTAACGGAAGTATTTAAACTTGCATCA
>SJJU01015291.1:0-11393 GCA_012932125.1 Conopomorpha cramerella
TGATATACGCAAAATGGCTGGCAGAAGCTGGATGCGAGAAGCCGAAAACAGATCACAGTGGCGTGCAATTGGAGAGGCCTATGTCCAGCAGTGGACAAGTATGGGCTGATGATGATGATTTAGGATTAAATGTTGGTCGTTGAAGCGTCTGTGTTTCAGTTAGTCGGATACATAACTTGCAATCGGGAGGTATCGGGTTCGAGTCCGGCTACTGGATGTGTGTGTACCAATGGCACTGCTTTTTAGAGCTTTTTCCGCTTCACACACCACAGGGTGTGTGAACCTTATAACGGCGATGGACCCACCGCCTGTCACGTTGGGTTAAATTCGCTTGGTGAAACGTGGGAATTTGCTTAGAAAGTGCCTTTGCCTGCCTCGCTTTGGGATTAAAAGGCGTGAAGTGTATTTTTTTATTTATATTGGTAGTGTAACCTGGAGAACTAGAAGAAGTAGGGTAGCAGGGGCCCATGTCTGAACAAGAGTGTAGCAGACTTGGGCCCCTGCCCCCTTACCATGAGGTCTTTTAGTATTTCTACCGCTGTGAGATAGGGACAACGCTAGCTGAATGGTATAATGCCGTCACTGTCGCACATCCTTAACAATATTAATGTAAGGTGTCATAGTATGGGCCGGGAGCTTTTGCGTTATTTGACACACGAACATAAGTTAATATATGGACAAAAACTCTGTATTTAATTTATATTTAAAGAAGTAAGTCGTGTTAGTTACACTATTTATAACTCAAGAGCGGCTGAACTGATTTGACTGAAAATTGGAGGGTGGAGACGTAGCTTAGAACCAGGAGAAGGACAAAGGATACTTTATATCCCTTTCCTGTGGGACGCGTCACTATATAGAGGGTGTTTAAGTTTGTATGAAGTTTTTATACTGAAACTACGCGAATGAAATCGCGGGGCGTCTACTAGTAACTTATACATTAGACTCTGTATAAAACTCCTGTAAATTGTATATCAAGTTCTTAATTTTGTATCCTTTACGTCATTTCCGTGAAAAATGGAAGCGGGTATAGCTATCTAAGTTCATTGAACAAAAACTAATATTTACTTGCACTCTCCGCCCAGGCCAAAGCAAATCTGCTCTCGTCTTTATTTGCGGAATCTTCGCGTCTGGATGCTGGTAACGCGGTACCTCCAACTTCGACTGGCAGTGGAGTGATGGCTATGCCCGAAATCCGCATTCGCCAAAAAGTGACGCGTAAAGCGTTTTCTGCACAGTACAGTCTGAAGGTCTTCAAGTCGCGGGTGAATAGGTACCAGTCGTGATGCTACCTTATAAGCCGATTCCTGTCGGCTTACCTTCCGAATTTCAGAGATGCACTACCTATTTATTAATCAACTAGCTGTACCGCGCTTTCTTTTTCGTTCCCGTGGGAATTTCGCGGTAAAATATAGCCTATGTTACTTGTGGATAATGTAGCTTTCGAACGGTGAAAGAGGCGATTTTTAAAAACGGTCCAGTAGTTTTTTTAACCTATTCATTACAAACAAACAAACAAAGTTTTCCTCTTTATAATATTAGTGTAGATGTAACTAGGTAGTAAGTACCTAAATACCAAAATTAAGCCATTGCTCATATATTTTCCTAAAATACCTACTGCTACAACTAGCTACTCATTTGGGGGATGCGGCGCATTTGGTAAAGAAAACCACATATAATTATGTCAAATTTTACTGTTTGAAGTCGGTTCTTTTTTCTTTAAGTTATTCTTTTTACAGTGAACAAGCGTTTGACCACCATCCCGGCTGATGTTAAGCAGCGACGTGGTCTACGATGGAGCACACTTGTTCATTAGGTACCTATTCACCCCAGTGACTTGAATACCTTCAGACTGTACTGCGCAGGAAACACAGACTCCGGCAAGTCGTTCCACATCCAGGTAAGTATTTGATTTCGGCTTACCTTCTGAAAAATTCTGATACGTACCTAATGAACAAGTGTGCTCCATCGTAGACAACATCGCTGCTTAACATCAGACAGGATGGTGGTCAAACGCTTGTTCATAGTAAAAAAAAACATAAAATAAAACGAGAACACCGCACAGTATTGTCTAATAATAAGTAATTTACCCACCTACCTAATTATCGTAAAGCGTACACAAACCCTAAGATATTAAAGCGCGTGCACCCCTGTCGCGGCGAAGCAAATCGTCCGTGACACCCCTACGATACCCTATCACACACAAAACGAACCTTATTTCTAAAGCCATAAGAATTCTTTAACAAAGTATCAACAAAGGTAGAGTTAGTGATCTAATGAATCCGAAGTATCGAGTAAGCTGAGCTAGGTGACAATGTAGCACGTATTAAATGAAAGCTCAAGTTAAATTAGACAATGTATAGCCCTCTGTTTTTAGTATTTCACGGTCACATGTTAGGGATAGAGTTATTAGAAATGCTAGTGTTTGTTTATGAATGCTATTGATGAGTTTTGTTGAAGGTTAAACATGGAACGTTAGAACCTAATAGTACAGAATCTTCAATATTGTTTTTATTTTACTATTCTTCTTCAAAGCTGTATATTGTATATGGTACAAATAAATAAAATAAATAAATAGAACCAAATAGTATATTTTTATGTATACATATAAATTTTATGTAATTGTGTATATTTCAATTTGTGTATTGTATATATTTCAATATAGATTATTAAGTATCTATGTAGGTTTTACTTCTTTTTCTTTGTGATATATTGTGTATGTGTGCATTTATATATTTATGTTATTTTATGTTGAATGCTTACGTAGATATATAATTGTTAATGTTCGGTTATATTAATTTTATTTCTGTGTGTACCTACTTAGGTTTTTTATTGTATTTACTTACATGTTTTTTTAATACTGACCCGCACCTATTTTCTCCCATGTTGTGAGGTTGACTGGTAGAGAATACTTTAGTCCACCCTTTGTATTTTTGGTGCAAGAAAGTATTAAATAATAATAATTGATAGAGTATAATAGGGATTTCTCTCTGCGTCGGGTTTCGGCGGAACACCAGCGCCGCAGGTAACTGTGGCATTATGCTGTGCCTCTGGGATAAGGCTGAGTCTGAGGGACTCTTTTACTAGCGTGAGAGCTAGCACACGCTCAGAGCTAACCACTCTAAGTTGGTACACTTGTTAATCTTTTTCATGTTCTTTTCTACACACATCAAAAGTGTCTAGGGATCAATAACATTTTTAGCTCTAAAAAAAATCTAATTTATTTAAATCAAATCTAATCTTCTGCATTGGTCTCCTACCTAATTCCCCATGCCTGGACTTATCACCACATTTTGAATAAATTATGTATGAATTCAGTTTTTGTAAAATAAATTCTTGATTGCAATCTTCTAAAATATGTAGAAATACATTATCTGGACAGGACATTATACATTCATTTGATAGTTTTTTCAGAGAACACTCCAGAGGACGGGCAGCAGAGCTCTCTGCTACTTAAGCCACAACACCACTGCGATCGCCCAAAGTGGGCTGGTCATATTAGCCGCAGAACCGATGACCGTTGGGGCAAACGAGTTCTCGAGTGGAGACCACGTCTCGGCAAACGCAGTGTAGGACGCCCTCAGGCGCTCTAGTGAAGATCCTACCCTCACGGCCAATGCGATGCTTGCGATGCCTAGAGCCGGGCCACGCGAGGGCAGCATGCTCGTCGCCCGCCGATCTCAGCGGTCTCTGTTTCCGCTGTGGAGAGCCTGGCCATAAGGTTCGCGAGTGTGAGGCGTCATCAGCAATGTGTCCTGTATGTTCTACAAGCGGAAAGCCGGCCAACCATAGAGTAGGAGCCAAGAATTGCGTCACACAATTGGCCAAAGGTGGGACCAAGATTCAAAAGAAAGGTCAGACCTCAACAGCAGCATCGGCTACCATGGGAGGCACATCCCACACTCAGCCAGTGGCCCCCACTTCGCTGGAGGCTGAAGGGGTACCATCAGTATCCGAATAGATGGCCATTCGGGTGCTACAGGGCAACATCAACCACTGCGCCTGCGCTCAAGATCTCTTCCTGCAGAGCATGGCACAGTGGTCGATCCAAGTCGGGATCGTGTCCGAACCTTATTTTGTCCCGAATGGACAGACGTGGGTTTCGGACCTAGACGGGCTTGCTGCCATCGTCATTCAGGGGTCTGCGGAACTCTCGTTCGGGGAAGTTCTTCGCGAGAGAGATTTCGTGTCCGCCATAGTGGGTGAAATCATGTATATCTCCGTATACTTCTCCCCCAACCGGCCACTCTCCGAGTTTGAAGAGTTCCTCGAACGGTTAGAAACTGCGGTCCGTCGCGGTCGTCCCCGTCAGGTGCTAGTTGCCGGCGATTTCAACGCCAAATCCCCAATGTGGGGATCACCGGTTGCTAACACATTTGGCGGGGCTGTAGCGCATTGGTCTGTGGCGGCGAGTCTCTCGGTCCTGAACCGAGGCACAGCGGCAACGTGCGTGCGTTGGAACGGGAGCTCGATTGTTGACTTGACTTTCGCGACTCCCGATCTCTACAGCCGTGTCATCCTCTGGGAAGTACTGACCGATATTGAAACACATAGCGATCACAATTACATACGGGTCGATATCTCGGTCACACCGCCCCTGGTCGCCAATAGTTCTCCTGTGAGTGATCGACCTCGCCGGTGGGCCCTTAAGAAAATTGACACTGGCTTACTCAAAGAGGCAGCCATCGTCAAGGCGTGGCTCCCTGTTCCAGACGGTGCAAGAGAGGTGGAGGACGAGGCGGAATGGTTCCGCGAAGCTCTCACCGATATCTGTGACGCTGCGATGCCCCGAGTCAGGCGTCCGCCCTCAAGACGCCAGGTGCACTGGTGGACGGACGAGATTGCTGAACTCCGGCAACAGTGCATTTTTGCGCGACGTCCGTACACAAGATATCGCGGAAGGCGGCACCAGGATCCGGCAGAGGAGGCCCGACTGCGCTTGGCCTATGGAACCGCCAAGAAAGCCATGCGCTTGGCCATCCAGGTGGCAAAGACTACCTCTAACAAAGAGATGCTGGAGACTTTAAACGCCGATCCATGGGGCCGTCCCTATAAATTGGCTAGGGTAAAATTACGTCCGTGGGCACCCCCCCTAACAAAAAGTCTTCAGCCACATGTGGTGGAAGAGGTGGTAGCGAAATTGTTTCCGGACCGCGGAGCGCTGCACACGGCTCCGAGGATGGCGCCGGTGCAGGCGCAGTCGGACCTTATATCCAACTTGGTCCCGGCGGTGACGTCCCCCGAGCTGGCGGTGGCGGTGAAGCGCCTTCAGGCCAAAAAGACGGCCCCAGGCCTAGATGGAATTCCCGGTCGGGCTTGGGTCCTGTCCCTGAAACCCTACCTGGAGGAGAGGCTACGCGGCCTTTTCTCTGCGTGCCTGGAGCAAGGCTCGTATCCCAGGCAGTGGAGGGAGGGCCATCTGGTTCTTCTTTTAAAGAACGGCCGCCCCTTTAACTCAGTCATACCATCGGCGTTCCGACCCATAGTCCTGCTCAACGAGGTCGGGAAACTTTTTGAGAGAATCCTGGCCAGCCGACTCGTCGGGCATCTTGAAGGGACAGGACCGAATCTATCAGACCATCAGTTCGGTTTTCGTCGACATAGGTCCACCATCCACGCAGTGCAAAGGGTCCGTGACATAGCGGATGAAGCGGTCTCTCAGGGTGGGGTGGTGCTGGCGGTGTCATTAGACATCGCTAATGCGTTCAACACCCTGCCCTGGTCGTGTGTCATGGAAGCCTTGGCCTACCATCAGGTGCCTTCCTATCTACGCCTCATCCTCGGCTCGTATCTCTCGGACCGGTGTATCACATACCCGGCCCGAGAGGGTTGGGACCGCCGCGAGATGACGTGCGGTGTTCCGCAGGGCTCAGTCCTCGGACCACTCCTGTGGAACATTGGCTACGATTTCGTTCTTCGCGGCGCCAATCCTCAGGGTGTCCAACTCACGTGCTATGCAGACGACACTCTGGTTACGACTCAGGGGAGGTCGTACAGAGAAGCCGCAATCCGTGCAACTGCCGGAGTGGCGCAAGTAGTGCGCCGCATAAAGCTCTTGGGGTTAGAAGTGGCTCTGAACAAGTCTGAGGCTCTATGGTTCCATGGGCCTCGGAACGGTCCACCGACAGGCGCCAACGCCATTATTGTGGGAGGCGTGAGTATTCCTGTTGATACCTCACTCAAATACTTGGGTCTGATTCTCGACGGGCAGTGGAAGTTCCACGACCACTTTAAGCGTCTAGGTCCGAGGCTGCTGGTGGCAGCGACCGCTCTCAGTCGGCTGCTGCCAAACCTCGGAGGCCCAAGAACCTTTTGCCGGCAATTGTACGGAGGCATCGTACGCTCGATGGCCCTATATGGAGCCCCCGTGTGGGCCGAGAGTTTGAGGAACCGTCGCACTGCGGCACCTTTGCTTGGGCCGCAGCGCATAATGGCCATACGGATTGCACGGGGGTACCGTACGGTGTCCAGAGAGGCAGCATGCCTCGTGGCACGGACCCTTCCATGGGATCTGGACGCGCAAGTCCTCGCCCGGACGTATAACTGGCGCGAGGCTGAGCGAGTCAGAGGTCAATGGCCGACAGGACGAGAGATTGAAGCGCGTCGCTTGGAGTTCGAAAGCGATGCGCTGGAGAGATGGGCGCTCAGGTTAGCGAACCCGAGCGCGGGGCACAGGACGGTGGAGGCAATTCTCCCCGTCCTAGACCAGTGGTTGCACCGGCAGCACGGTGCCCTCACTTTCCGGTTGATGCAGGTACTCACTGGCCACGGATGTTTCGGGAGATACCTGCATCGGCTGGGGAGGGAGCCGTCTGCCGCATGTCACCACTGCTCCGACTGCCCCGACGACAGCGCAGAGCACACCTTGCAGGTGTGTACGGCTTGGGCGTCCGAGAGGGCTGCACTGTGCGCCGTCATTGGACCTGTTCTCTCCCTGCCGGCCCTCATTGCGGCCATGGTGGACGACAGTGAAGCGTGGAGCGCAGCGGTCTCCTTCTGTGAAGCAGTTATGCTCGCAAAGGAGACTGCAGAACGAGAACGCGAAGCAGCGGATCCGGCCAGACGGCGGACTCGCCGCCGCCGCGGCGGTCGTGGGACGTGATCGCCGCGCTAGCCCAGCAGTTCCGGGCATAAGAATAGGTCTGAGGTTATCCCTTGCCTGTCGTAAGAGGCGACTAAAAGGGCGTGGGGGCTGTAGCGTACGGGCGGGGACTCGTGCGCTTAAATTACAGTCCCCGAGGACGATGGCGGTACCGCGGTGACCCTGGTACCGCCGCGATTGCCGGAGATGGTCCGTAAGGGCCTAGCGCTGCTGGGGCCGCCCTTGATGTAGTGGCTAAGGTCGTTCCGGGGGTCCCGGCAGTAACGCGCGAGTGGTCACCGTGGGGTTTTAGTGGGTGCGAGTCCCACATAACCCCGCCGTTGTCCTCGCCAGCGGTGGGGTATCCATAAGGCATTTCCCCACGATAAAAAATAAAAAAAAAAAAAAAAAAAAAAAAAGGACGCCCTCAGGCAAGGTGGACTGATGATATACGCAAGATGGCTGGCAGAAGCTGGATTCGAGAAGTCAAAAACAGATCACAGTGGCGTGCAATTGGAGAGGCCTATGTCTAGTAAAATAAAGATAACACATACAATTGAAGGGTACATGCAAAGAATAGGGAATGTCCTAATAAGTTGATTCTGAGAAATACACATTTAAAGATCGAAAGTCATGAACATTCCAAGTTTTTTTTCCTTTCAACCAAAAAGTTTTTTGCGCAATCTAGTTGTTTTCTTTAAAAGCTAATGATTCGGAGTTTATTCCAATTGAAAACAAAAAAAATGTGACATTTCTTGTTCTTTGCCTGTACCCTTCAATTAAAATAAAAAATAATCAAATAAAACAAAAGAAGTGACAGAACACATCAACATCATAATCGGCATCACAGTAATGGCCGCCTGTATACCTTAGCCAGACATTAGAGGCTCATGCAAGCGTCATTCGATTCCATCAGTCATGATTTATGGAATGACTACTAATACTAATTCAAACATCATTCACTATATTAGACGACAGGAAATCCGTCAATCACAATCATGACTGTGGTAAAACTGAGATCAAAACGTATCGTCTAATGTCTGCCTTACATCGCCCATGTAAACCTCTTTCGTTAATGGTCCTGCATCCATCCCCGCGACATGCCTAAAGCATGAATAAAATAGGTGTATTATACACAAACCTGCCTACACAGAACGTGTAAAAGCCCAGAAGTAACGCGACACATCAGCAGCGTCGAAGCGTAATTATTCAAATGTCATTGAGCAGTATCCAAGCGATGTAGCGTTGGCAAAACAACACTTTGTTTATTAACATTACAAAATAACTAGCGGCTTGGCACGGCTTCGCACGAGTGCAGTACTCGGTGTTTGTGTACTATGCACGTAATCATTACATACACACATCAAAAGTGTCTAGGGATCAAGAATATTTTTAGCTTTAAAAAATCTAATTTATTTAAATCAAATGTAATCTTCTGGATTGGTCTCCTACCTAATTCCCCGTGCCTGTATCAATGACTCACTTTGAATACATTATGAATGAATTCAGTTTTTGTAAAAAACATTCTTTTTTTTATTGCAATCTTCTAAAATATACTTGATCCCTAGACAATTTTGATGTGTGCAGTAGAAAACGAAGCCACTTCCCGCTGTCTGTCCCTATGTATGCTTAAATTTTGAAAACTACGCAACGGATTTTTTGTTCTCTGTTTATTTTTCGTTTTATACTATGTAATGATAACCGTATTAATGTTAAGTACTTCAAATATGCCTTGACAATTTGAAAAGACGCCAGTTTCTTCCCGGTTACAAGAACCGGGAAGAAACTGGCGTCTTTATTGGTGAATTCGAGATCTTCGGTGAATTGGATGATTCTTATTTTTATTTGAAAGTTGATGCCTCCCGTTTGGTCCCATAACATTTGATTCAGTTCCGACAGTGGTATCCAGAGGCCTATGTCCAGCAGTGGACAGGTATGGGCTGATGATGATAATGATGATGATGATCCAGGACAAAACACAAATCTGTCAAATGTTCATGATTAAAGTCGGTTTGTTGTTGTTTTTTTTTTCTTAATTCCGTTGCCAACCG
The DNA here is from genome assembly GCA_012932125.1 of Conopomorpha cramerella. Taxonomy (NCBI): domain Eukaryota; kingdom Metazoa; phylum Arthropoda; class Insecta; order Lepidoptera; family Gracillariidae; genus Conopomorpha; species Conopomorpha cramerella. Next base: position 9,130 of record SJJU01015291.1, read on the forward strand.
TACACGAAGCTGAGGAATATTATCGAGGCCGATGTCTGGGCAAAAATATGATTACTATTAACCGCGTTTCGCTGAAATGAGTTACACTCTGAAGACGGGAGGAACCCCCTCCATCAGGGCTTCTTCCTCCTCAGCCGGGAGGGCAGGGGGTGAGGGGGAGGGCGGTGACACCTACACCCGAGTGATGTTCCGTTTATTTATTTGTTGTAATTTCATTTGTTTGGATTATGGTGGCGATGGCTTGCTGTGAGGTGTTTGGGACATAGGTTTTTGCGATTCGCATCGACATCTTGGTTTGTTCAGGCTTGAGGTCCCATAAGCTAGCAACCTGTAACTGACGGACTACTAACTAATACTTTTTTTACCTGTTTACCAGAAAGTTACTTAAAGGTAGACATTCGAAGCAAGCGTATTTTGCGACAGTGACGCCGCCTCTGTGACACGTTGTTATTAGCTGTCATCGTCTGATTGAAAATCGAAACAGTAACTAATAGTGACCTCTATGTCATAGAGGAAAACAAGTTTAAAACTGCCTCGTTAAGTGAGATAGTCTTGTAGCACCGTGTGGTGTCGGCAAATAGAATACATGTGTATCATTATACACCATACCAATCCAGCTTTCCCGTCGTGGGGGGTCGTAAGAGGCGACTGAGAGAATTCTCCCGATTCCAGGTAGCAGCGCTCTCTGTGAGTTAAACCACAACACCACTGCGATCGCCAATCCGCCTGCTAAGCGTGGCGTGGCGATTACTCCCCAATTGATCATGGAAATCAATGGAGGATTCCCTCGTCCAGCCATCCTTCATCATCATCATCAGCCCATACTTGTCCACTGCTGGACATAGGCCTCTCCAATTGCACGCCACTGTGATCTGTTTTCGGCTTCTCGCATCCAGCTTCGGCCAGCCATCTTGCGTATATCATCAGTCCACCTTGCCTGAGGGCGTCCTACACTCCGTTTGCCGAGACGCGGTCTCCACTCGAGATCTCGTTTTCCCCAACGGTCATCGGTTCTACGGCTAATATGGCCGGCCCACTGCCACTTCAGCTTGCTAAAACGATGAGCTATGTCGATGACTTTGGTTCTATGTCGGATCACTTCATTTCTGATTCGATCCTTCAGAGAAACGCCGAGCATAGCCCTTTCCATAGCACGCTGTGCGACTTTGAGCTTGGGGCCCAGCCGTGCCGTCAGTGTCCACGTCTCAGCTCCGTATGTCATTACAGGTAGGACACACTGATTGAAGACTTTTGACTTCAGGCACTGTGGGATCGCTGATGTTAAGACTCGACGTAACTTCCCAAATGCTGCCCAACCCAGCTGAATTCTTCTGTTTAATTCGTCCTCGAAGTTGTTTCTACCGAACATCCTTCATATGGCTGGTGACTATGTTGAGTCTTGTAGTGACAGCCGATTTCCTGATAATTCTGTTTTTGGTCAAGCGATACTGACGCCATTAGTTCGTGAGTTTTCATTCCCATTCAAAATCTATTCCAATTACTCACGCGTCACAATTTCTAGTATAGCAAGAGCGAGGCGCGAAATAATTACATACCTTCCCCGCCCAAGTGATAGGGGGCGCCGCTGCAGCCGGGATTATCTTTTTAAAATAAACCGGGAAAGTGCAAATCATATTCTCTGAACGAGGGTTCCGTACGAATATTAAAGTTTATTGACGACAACTCCTTTGGAACTTAATTATGTTATCAAACGTGTATTTAATGGCAATTTAGGTAAATTACTTTAAAAAAGTTGCATGTAACGTTTCTGCGTTACCTTAACATAATATTTTGGTATTTTCGAAATAGTTACATTGGCATATTCCTGAAACACAGCCTGTCTGAGTAATACTGATAATGGCCACCCACCTACTTCTTAAGTCAAAATAGGAATGTTTTAGGTCGTCTTCTTTCCATTCGAACCGGGGATGTTTACTTTTGTTTTTCGAATCATACACTTGAGTTTCATCATGCTTTGTGTTATACTACTGTATATCTGTATGTAATAGCACTTATAACGATTATTTTTTGTTTTGATAATCGACAAATGATGAAATAAATTCACTTCGAATTTGATTTAATTGTTTTTATGTTATTCAATATATCTCTAACACATACTGCACTACTATAATTTAGTACGTATTTACTTACTTCTTATTCTCACAACCTATTTGGATGCGCAGTATGTATTGCACGTATACTTTTTCTTTATTTCTTTTGTGTTTATAGTTGATTACAATGCTCGTATTACAATATCTTTATAA
>SJJU01015294.1:0-11812 GCA_012932125.1 Conopomorpha cramerella
AGTACTTTTCACGCCACCTTCGGTCAGGACATGTGTTATGGAGAGCCAATTCATGTCGAAATTATTATAACCTAGACATTTAAAAAAGTCAAGGCAGGATGTGTCAGGCACTCCTAGATTGTACCCAGAGCTATCTATACTATATGTACTCTTTTTTTACAAAAAATATTATATTAATATCACTTCTAACGTCGAAAATGACGAAGAAGATACATACAGGTATTTCTAGATTATACTTATACGACCAAGAGTTGCGTCACTAATTAAGTAATAAAATGTATCAAATCAACTCATGTAATAAACGAATGAAAAGAAAATAATGTTGCTTAGCAGAACCGGGAGTTCAATAAAACTTTTTTTTTTACTTTAATGCACACTATATGAACATAATGTGCCTATTTCAAGAAACCGGCAATTTAATTAGCTCTTTATGGCAATCTGAGAAACGCTATGCTTTTTTTTACATCGTGTGCCTATTGTACAAAAAAAAGTTGAATAGTAATTAATAATACGTCTATTACTAGGCCTCATATGTTTTTTTTTCTATATAATGTTTCTATCTGGCCAGTTCTACACATTCAATCATCATCATCATTCAATCATGACATATGAAAATTATAGCTTGGCCAAAATGGCAATAAATATAGCACTTAAATAGAGTCCAAGCCGTGTGGTGACGGTGAATAGAATACATGTGTCACCACTCCAGTCCCACTTTTCCCGCTATGGGGGTCGTAAGAGACGACCGAGGGAACCCTCCAGAGAACGGGCAGCAGCGCTCTTTGTGAGTTAAACCACAACAGCACTGCGATCGCCAACCCGCCTGCCAAGCGTGGCGATTACTGGCATTTCTCCCCAAATGACGGAAATCATTGGGGGAGGCCCTCGTCCTTTTACACCGAACAGAAAGAAAGTTGTTTAATATAATACTACCTAACTTTTTTACAAACTTTCAGTGAATATTAACCTCAGTGCAACGTATTTGAATCAGAGCAGCAAAACATACTTAAAGGTGCATTTACATTCGGTCCATTAGAGACGGAAGTATGCCACAGGTCTTTAAAATTCTCTGGCAATAGTTTAATTTATCTAAGTGAGGTGTAGCTGACTACGACTTCCGTTTCATACGGCGTCCGGTGTATCATTCCTGTTATTATTAAAATAACAGTTCTGTGCCCCTACACGGTGCATTGCTTAGAAAATACCTTTACAGCGCCTGTGGTCCAGTTGGTCGGATACTTGACTTGTAACCGGGAGGTCCCGGGTTCGAGTCCGGCTACTGGACGTGTACCAATGGGACTCTTTTTCAGAGCCTATGTACGCAACGCAACGCTCGTACGGTGAAGGACAACATCGTGATGAAACCCGCACACCACAAGGTGTGTGAACCCTATAACGGCGATGGGCTCACCCCCTGTCACGTTGGGTTAAATACGCTTGGTGAACCGTGGGTACTTGCTTTACCAAGTGTCTCTGCCTACCCCTCTTTGGGGTTAAAGGCGTGAAGTGTATTTTTTTTTAAAGAAACCCGCATAAACATTATATTATAAGGTTTTATCGGGTATTACGGCGCTAAATTAACCAAAAATAATCATTTAGCTTACCATCGTTGTTTGCTTGACATTTGGACACAGATACATGTGCCGTAGTCACAAGCTGAGCTAAGCTAAATGCATAACCTTTTAATATAATGTTAGTGCGCGTTTCATTAAAAAAATGTCTTAAAACGTCCACAAAATAACATTTCGAGATTATCCATCGTGATTATTCTCTTTTCAAGAATACTTTGCAATTTATAGATGCTTATAGAATTGCGGTTTTGTTTCTGTAACAGTAATTGATTTGGTCAACTAAGGTTCGGCTTTTCACGTCCTTCCACGCACATAGACTATGTAATAAGAATATATCTAGCGATAAATAGTTTCCCCAACACTTCATCGGCTATAATTTTCATCCCACATGGTACGTTATCCCGGTGAAAGTAATTAGATAAATCTAATGTGAAATCAAAGAAACGCCGATGTCCCTATGATTTGAAAGCTATGTATGTAGGCAGTCATTTGCATTCATTGAAATAGCACACATAGTTCAAACCCATTTTATCTATTAGTCCCACAAAGGATGATTATCACACTTAAATCTCGTATTGAATACCGAGATTCCATCTATTGGAATGCAACCAGTATTGAAAAATAGTTGTCTCAGCAACCTATTGCCACAGGAAAATGACCCTAAGGGCATTGGCAGAAAGGAAGAGTGGACATACTACCTTAAGGCTGTATGTAAACTTGTATAGTCACATACATTGGGTTGGAAAAACTTGGTTATTTGATGACCTGATCTTCGGTTCAGTAAACGTTCTATAATGAAGGAGATCAGATAAAAGAGTTGCAGATTCATTTATTGTGGTCGAGACGGTAGGCACGCTCGTTCCCTTTACTTCGGCGGCGAAGAAAATGACCGGCCAAGGAATAATCACTAGGGATGTGACGTGATTAGATCTAAGAGATTTATCGAAGTAACTAGTGTAGCAAAATCTTGAAATGAAATACTTATATTAAAATCTACAAAGATCAATAGATTCAAAGACTACTATAAGCTATGCCACCTAATGAACAAGTGTGCTCCATCGTAGACCAAATCGCTGCTTAACATCAGACAGGATAGTGGTCAAACATTAGTGTTTAAAAAAAAACCTTCGACTGTGTAGAGGTAGATTGTAGATAATTACTAAAAAAAGTTTAGTCTAGTAGATTTTTAAGCTTTTAAAAATATACACAATAATACATAGGTACATACTATGTATTATTGTGCAAAGTTTATGGACGCGAAAAACGATCTTCCTTGAAGTACTCCACTAATTCCTTAAAGATTTATTTTTGGTTATGGGTTAACCTACCCATGCCATTCAGGCAAAGGAGGCGGTATTAATAAGTATTTGTAAGAATAATTTTAGATCTATATGTATAACAAGCTGTCCCGTGAAAACATTTGTTTTGCCATAGGAAGTTGTCTTTGCACCTCGTGTACATATTGGAAGAAATACAACTTTTAAATCTTCCCTGGACTTCCACGTGTAATTCAAAACTAAAAGACTAAAATTACCCAAATCGGTCCATCCGTTTTAGCGAGACTGTAATAGAGAAAACAAATGCATTAATTTTGACCAAATGTGATTACCATAAAAAAGGTTCTAGTAAGTTAATCTTAAAAGATAGACATATACTGCCGCGGACATTTTTTTAGATCCTTTGAAGAGCAATCATTCTTTCATACATATATTTTTGCTATCTTGAACAGTTTTCGCAGCGCACGCAACGGAAGCGCTCAAGGATGAAAAATTTTCCCCGTTTTTGTCACATTTTCCATTATTTCTTCGCTCCTAATAATTGCAGCGTGATGTAATATAGCCTAAAGCCTAAATCCTCGATAAATGGCCTATTTAACACAAACATATTTTTTTAATTCGAACCAGTAGTTCCTGAGATTAGCGCGTTCAAACAAACTAAACAAACTCTTCAGCTTTATAATAAGAGTATAGATTAAACGCTTTACATAGTTTATAGCTTGTGTAAAATCTACCATCTCTCTTTGTCTATCTACCATTAATTTTACGTTTTACAAGGTACTAAGCATCACAGCACCAAGATTATACGAGCGCTAAATTAGATTACCTACTTCGAACATTTTATCGACATACGGTTATCGATGTTGGCGCATCACTGCGCTGCGATGCGCCCACCATCGCTACCTCCATTCATTTGTCACATAAATTAGCAGACAAATTCATTGCCTTCAGTTGAATGTGGAAAGGTCTCGGAACTATGAGATTATGTTGTGAACGCGAGCAATTGTGAATAGAAATAGCGAATTTTGCTGTAGTGTGAAGGACCACATTTGTTTGACAAACTTCACCTCTTCTTCAATATTTTGTTTGAGAAGCACATCAAACAAAAGGCACGAACAAAATATTTGCCAATCAATTTGTTCGTTAAAAGGGCACTTAAGGTGCCTACAATACAAAAAACTACCACTTTCACTTTACTTTGGAAAAGCCGAGAAATATTGTACCTACATGATACAATCTTTAAAAAGGAAAAAAACACTGAATGCGCTTGCGATTGCGAAAATAAATTTGACGATATCTAAATAAACAGCAGCCATGTTGTTATCAGCAAAGTATTTTTTTGCAGGTAGGTCCTCAATAAGATAGATACAGAAGTATAAGTATTGCAGCCGTACTGACGCTTTTGGGCTTATAGAAAAAATAGATTTTTAGAATGAAAATAATGAACGAAAAACGTATTTTTTGGCTATTTTCATATGCAGTAATAAAAATAGGTATTTCAATTCCATGTAACTTTGACACGAGACAAAACCTCGACAATTTCGAACAATGGGAGGTTTTCTGACAAGTGCCTTAGTGCAGTTCTAAGAAATGTCCATAAATGGCACTACTTAGACAGGGTTGTCATCTTCTCTCTATTTTCTGTTGTCAATTCAATAATGAGTTTCTGCTTGATATTATTATCATGTCTGATTAGCGCCACTCGTGGTATGTTTGAAAACCACTTTTGACGTGTTTGAAGCTGTCAGAAAACCTCTCCTGCCCCGTTCTTTATGGTTTTCATCAGAATACTCTTTTAATAATTTATGCCGAAAGGGCATTTTTTATAACAAACCATCAATTTAAACTCGTTTAAAGTGTGTATAGAAAGTTATGATTTATGACGTTGTGAAAGAATGAAAAAAATGGAATCAATTGCCTCTATCAAATTGAATAATAATAATAATCATGAACGATCAGAATAAGCATAACAATAGGTTGATTAACGTCACTTTAAAAAAATACCACATTGAACTTTTGATTGATACATGACCTGTCCTATGCATCTTTGAGTTTTTAAAACAGTTATTAACTGAACAAACGAAACCAAAATGACTGCGGAAAATGAACATCGTGTTCAAACCTATAACAACTAAACTTCCTTTCCCGAACTGACGTTTAGAATAAACCAAGACACAATATGGAGACATTTTTTCTGTCCCTAGCATTCTTGGATCCCAACTGTCATTATGGAAGTAAAAGTGACAGTTTGGATCCGGAAGTACATAAAATTCTTCGTAATGAATTCCGTCAATTATACGTTATGTCAGTATACTTTGACATATTACATTGGCGTTTGGCGTGATGTCAAATTGAAAGGAGGCCATTATTGAAACCTGTCATGTCTTACTCATGGTGGTATTCTATGCTAAACAATTCTAGCTGTCAAAACTGTATGTAGGCTTGATTATCTTAAATATCTGTTGCCGAACATAAAAAAAAACTTAACCGTTAAATGAACAATGGTGATCACGACACTAAACTACATAGACTATTATCACTTTACATAGATTTGAATGAACTGAAGTTGTTTTTGGATTTGAGGAATGATTGACAAATTTGACAGCAGACAGTGTCAATCCACTGTATTATTTCGTTTCTTTTAACTGTCCCATTTAACACCTATATAACTTTTAAACTAGTACTAGCCGCTCTTACGAAGATATTTAGACTTAAATGGACTGTCATAATAAAAAACCCTGATTTCCTTATCATGGTATAACCTTTGAAACTTTATATCCAACAAATGAAAAGAACCATTAAAATCAGTTCATAAACGGCAAAGTTATCCGCGAACAAACATGAAAAATAAAAGCATACATACGATCAAATTGAGAAACCTTCTGCTTTTTTTGAGGTCGATTATAAATCCCATACACAGACCAATGAAAAATATAACTCTAAGAATAAAGAGTGAATATATCCTCACTATCATATTTTTTATTACACACCGCAATGAATATCAAAAGCAATGATATTACATCTGTTTTATGTTTAGTGCTATTATGATTTAAGTAAAATTTAATAGCGGCGGTGCCCTGAGGAGATTTAACTGCTCTAACGTAATACTAGTAATCAAATTAAATGAGTATTAACACTATTATTTAAAACATGTTATAAAACGTAGGAATTCTGCTTATATGAAACTGTTATTAATATAACGTGAGCTGTCAGATCTCTGACTTATTCGGAATGGGATAACTTCGGACCAAAAGCAACTAGACTAGCAATTCTACACTGACGTTTAGAATAAAACATGACAATAATATGGAAAGTGTGAAAGAGTAAGAGAAACAGTTAGGCTTGCAATCCTAGGCTGACGTTTAGAATAAAACGAGACAGCGACATGAAAAAGATGCAGGAGTGAAAGTCTTCTGTCCCTTACTGCAGACTTCTCCATCCAAACTGTCAAATTAGTAGTAAAAGAGACTGTTTGGATTTTGAAGTACTTTAAAGAAAAAAAGAACTTATGACGTTTTCTCATGGATGTCATTGTCGCAACTGAATTCATTTATATAAAAATCTAAATACATCAATTTATATAACCAATAATTGCACGTATGTTTCCAGGATGCCCATAATAAGTTTAAGACAAAACCTGTACCAGGGGGAATCTGCTCTTTCGGGCTAAAATATAAAAGGTACTATAGTAAAAGCTAAGCCCTAATTATACTTATTTACATTTGTAAGAATAAAACCAGAATAGACTCATACATATGGCGCAAAGTACCAGAAACAGTAGTCCGTAATCAGCCCGTATTTAAAAAAAACGTGAACTTCTCCCACCCACATCACTCTTGAATGCCTATCAGCAATAAACATCTTTTACAACACACAAAAATGCTTTAACTATAAAGCTTTTAGTGTTAATCCGCTTAGGTATTATAAATGGTAAATTTTACAATTATGAATGAATTGGTTCTAACTGTGTGAAGTTTTAATATTGCCACGCTAAACGACACGCCTCGGCGGTTTGACGTGACTGGGCGAAGATTGTTTTTTTAGGGTTCATACCAAAGGGAGAATGGCCCATTTTAGACCATTGAACATAATCGCCATTATGCACCGTATCTTAATAAATCCTCATCATCATCAGCCCATACTTGTCCACTGCTGGACACAATAAATAGTACCATTAAAATACTAAGATAAGTATTCCCCATACATCGGATTTTATTATTTCGAAGTTTGTTTAACCTCTGACGCAAAAACGACGGGGTGTTATAAGTTTGACGTGTACGTGAGTGTATGTGTCTGTCTGAGGCAACGTAGCTCCCAAACGGACGATCTGAGTTTAATGCGTTTTTGTTTTTGTTTGAAAGCTGATTTGATCGAGCGTGTTCTTAGCTATGTTTGATCGATATCTGTTCAACCACTCAAAAGTTATGGACGTTGAAAGTGGCAATAAAAAAATGTACATAAATAAATATGTCCAAGTGGGGTATCAAATGAAAGAGCACGACACGTTTATTTAGAAACTGTTTGTTGTTGTAAAATGAATATTTGATAATTTATTCAAAAGTTATGAGGGTTGAAAGTGGGGAAAATTATACAATTAAGTTCAAGTGCGGTATCAAAAGAAAGGGCACGACACGAACATTTAAAATCGGGCGTTTTTTATAATTTCCAATTTAATGATAATTAGGTAATGATACGGAACCTTTCGTAAGCAAATCCAACTCGCACTTGACAGTTTTTTTAAAACCAATCACACACGCAAAGTTAGATTGTTTCTTTTTTGATATCTTGACACACACAAAAGCGAAAAGGCACAAAATGACTAACTCAATAGAAAGCAATTAAATAAAACCGCTGTCTTAGACGTGACTAAAAGTTTCATACAATAAAACTATTCAGTTGATGTAATTGATAATTACTATTGATGTAGTACAATTGGTTCGTTTTAAAAGCAAAGTCTTTATGGCATTCAAAGTTTGAGAGTAGTTTGAAAAGATGGACAACGTAAGAGAAAGGATATAAGATATTGAGTATTTATATGAAAAAGAGGTACTGCTGCAGAACGTAAAATAATGAAGTGGTGTAAGTAGTATCAATAAAATTAATACAATATTATCTACTTCAGTCATGGGTGTGAAGAGTACAGAAATCATGGAAAATGGAAAACATAAAAGATAAAAAAATCTTAGAATAGACCATAAATAATGACACACATACAATTTTCCCAAGTCGAGGACTGATAAGATCCTCAAAACATAAAAGGGGCAGCACTGTTTTTTGCGTTACTCACCCGTAATTTCAGTAATATAGAATGGCATACACAACAAGGATGTTTTGGCGCGTGAGTGTTGAATAGCTAATGATTCTTCACCACTCCTGTGTTCCTTGTTTTTTTTTTGTTTTAGGCAATTAAGTTATTATTGTTAGTGTCATAATATGGAGCATTATACATCAAAATTAAAGTCCTGGTTAAGTGAGTACATTTTTTTAAATAAACTATTCTAGTTCTTGTCTTTTTTTTTTCTAAAGAATATGTATGGAAGTTCTATGTACTTCTGGATCCAAACAAAAAGCCAGTTTGGATCCAGAAGTACATTAATGGATGGAATCCAGAAGAACAGTACAGGACAGAAGTACAGACAGAAAATAGTAATCTCTTGCTCTTTCACTCTGCCTGTTATTCATTTCTTCGTCTCGTTTTATTCTTAACGTCAATTTCGGATTGCAAGTCTAGCTGTGTTCGATCTGGACTAACATAGTTCCATCTCTTTTGTTTCCAACTATCTTTGGCATATTGATTTTTTTTTAGAAAACTTCTCATTGGGTGCCAAACTTTTTCGCCATGCGGCAAAAGATCCTAGTAGCAGTACAAGTGATAGTACAATAACACCTACCTGGCTTGGTCCCACACTTTGCATAGGCAATCCGGAACGTGAAATACGTCTGTCCAGTTGAAGCGGGCACGTACACGCACCGCGGGTCGCCGTGCTGGCCTGTTGGTCATACAAAAAAAAAAGAAAATAAATCAAATGAAATAAGGGTCTTTTCACATTCTAGTAAAACCTACACTGCAACGAAGTACAGTAATATTAAAAAATACACTTCACGCCTTTAATCCCAAAGAGGGGTAGGCAGAGGCACTTTCTAAAGCAAGTACCCACGGTTCACCAAGCGTATTTAGTAATATTAAAAAGTGTTATTCAATCCTACCTATCGTATGAGTAAAAAAAAACATTTGTTAGCTGTTCCACGTTCACATTCTAGTAAAATCCTACACTGCAACGAAGTACAGTAATATTAAAGTGTTATTCTATTCCTCGTATGAGTAAACAAAAAACATTTTTTAGCTATTTCACGTAACTATATCAACTCAAATATGTTTGTGTTTGGCATATATGTATAAATGATCACTTTGTCAGATCTCCCACAGCGGCTTAATATCATTATAGTGCGACTCGTATATAGTATAATTTCGTGAAAAAACATACCTAATATCTAACGATTTCAAGTGGCGAAGCAATTATTATTTATCAATAGGCTTGCCATTTACCAACAATTTATCCACGTAGACTTCAATTCTAAGAAATAAACATAGACATCTATGGATTGTAAAATGATCTTGGAATCATTTTTTAAGAAAACGCGCACTGACATGATATTAAAAGTTTAAAACGGATAAACTTTTAATATATTTTATCATAATAAAAAATAATGGTCTTGGTATATCTTGAACTCTCTTTATATCTTTAATACAAGTCTATTATGTTGTCAGAAAACAGAAATACGGTGGTAAACCCTTCATAAAAAACTTACGAATGAAAGGTATAGAAATAAATCAATTTATAACATTTTATTTTTAACTGTCCCACAGTGCAGATGTATTGCAAACCACACCTCAAAAAATTCACAAAAAATCAATAAAAATATACAATTTTCAATTTCACGCGGACGTGTCTCGCTTTTTATCGTGCTTGGCTTTCGTCGTCGAGTTTTTTAATTTTATTTAAAAAAAGTCAATCAAATAAAGACGGGCCAATTGTTGAAGGGCCCTTTTTGTGTTTACGAGGCCAAGAGCACATGCAAAGATATGACATAAGGCTTTTGCACCCACAATTTGGGATTAGGTGATCGTGTATGAAATGGCTTTAGGAAGTTCTCATCAGAGCCGGAACATATATAGCTAGCTCTATGTCATTACCCATCGCTGAGAGCTAGATGCTTGGCGAGGATTTGGAGATACGCGCTTACCTACATGACGATGAGGATTTCACTACTGATTTATGTTAAATCTCGATGTATATCTTGTCTCACAGTGGTGGGCCTTAATTACCATTACTACCTTTATCAGTTTTTATTTGGTATCAATTTGACTTAAAAAATGGAAGAAGACTTGAATGGATGAAGATGATAAGTACTATTTTTTTAACGGTTTTTACTAGGTGTCTAGTCATGATTATAGGGACATTTGTATGAAAACCTTCATTAACGAAAAAAAAACAAACACATAAACCAATCTCAAAGTCTGTGGTCCAGTTGGTCGGATACTTGACTAGTAACCGGAAGGTCGCGGGTTCGAGTCCGGCTACTGGGCGTGTACCAATGGGACTCTTTTTCAGAGCCTATGTACGTAACGCAACGCTCGTCGCAAGGACAACATCGTGATGAAACCCGCACACGACAAGGTGTGTGAACCCTATAACGGCGATGGGCTCACCCCTTGTCACGTTGGGTTCAATATGCTCGGTGAACCGTGGGCATTTGCTTATTAAGCAAGTGCCTCTGCCTACCCCGATTTGGGATTAAAAGGCGTTAAGTGTACTATTATTATTATTTTAAACCAATAAATGCGACATACGCCTTTGTTAAATGACTGGACTTTGTTAAATGTTAGGTCATGGCACAGAGCATGGGATTATTCTGGATCGTTGACTGAGATCTGGAGAAAACGAAATTTTAAAAGTGACATCTGGACTAGGTAACTTCAGAAGTAGTAGGGCTGACGAAGATCTACTATTCGTTTGAAGGAACCAGTAATTATCTAAATGTAAAGGTTTTTTTTTGCAACACTAATCTAAATGTATGGTACCTACTATAATACAAACTGTCAATCATACATAAACTATACTGCTTATAATTGCTGTACATTATCTTGCTCTTATTACCGGAGAAACGGTACAAGTACAAGGTTAATTTTAATGAACGGGAGGGAAATAAAAACACCTTTGTCTTCCATACAAGACAGCCAATCAACTTGACTTTTTTCGTTTCTGTAATATGATTCCATAGATGTTGCTTAGAATTCTCATTGGGAACTAGTATTTAAACGCGTTACTGCTTATTAGAAATTGTACCTAAGTGTTTTTTTTTTTTGTGGCGGGGATTCCGTTATGAATGTGATGCCGCTGAAGAAGACAACATATATATAACCCTGGTGGGGTTATATATAACCCTACGACATCCACCCTCAAGTTAATCACGGCACTCGGATCATCGACCCTCCTCCATCCCATGCCCTGCCTGCCTGAAGGGCATACGGGGGAAACTTTGGGACGATCGTCGCGCGCACGCAGTCCCGACTGAGGGCCGCGACGGCGTGCGCGAGGCGTCCGACCCGACAAACTTGCCTTTTCTACCCGTGTTACTACCATTCTTACCACCAGTAGTAATATGGTATTTTTTTTTAAACCGTACTACTACTGGTAATTAAAGTTGTAATATGGGCAGACGTTCTTGCCCGTGTTACTACTTTGTATCAATGTTCAGTTAAATAAAAAAATATATTATCGTACATATGTATGTTATTTATTATATTACCTTTGAAAACAAAATAAACATGAAATCATAAAATAACCCAATCTGTCAGACACTTTCTATGCTTTTATTCTCCTACACCTATCGAAGTTTTTCCAGAGCGTAACCAACTGAAATGGTTTCACTTATTAATTCCATTTGAATATGTCGGATATT
>SJJU01015300.1:0-12099 GCA_012932125.1 Conopomorpha cramerella
AACTCCGTTTCGCCACCAGATGGGTTCGTTTCGTTTACCCACTTTTCTGTTGAATTTTTTCCTGAATTTTCTTTGCTATAAACCTCACGGAGCCCGAGACCTTTTCAACGAATGCAAAACCGTGGAAATCGGTTCGTGCGTTCTGGAGTTATAGCGTCAGGGAGGAAAACCCGACTTATTTTTTTTATATAGTAATACATAAAACTTAAATTACATCATCGGCATGTTTCGTATTGGGTCCTTCGTGTTCTAACTATGCGATTTGTTTTTAACAATATTTCAGTATTTGGTCAAAAGCGATGTTTCCAGTGAGGTTTTGTCGGCACACTATTGTGTCACTGACAACAATAACTAATTGCACAATTTGAAGCTGTTACTGTTGCGGTCTTATAATACGGAACTAAACTGGTACGTAAAAAATAATGGAAGTAGGTACTGCACTACAAAGACGTGCATTATTGTAAGTTGTCTCCAGCATAGCTGCTTGCCGTGGAATTCATAAAGTTAGAATAGCGCTAGTGCACTGCTAATGAAGGTCTCCAAAACTGGTCAAATGTACGCTAAATACGGACAAACCAGTCTGAAGCTTGATAATAACGTCGAAAAAAAATAAACTTCACGCCTTTAATCCCAAAGAGGGGTAGGCAGAGGCACTTGCTAAAGCAAATACCCACGGTTCACCAAGCGTATTTAACCCAACGTGACAGGGGGTGGGCCCATCGCCGTTATAGGGTTCACACACCTTGTGGTGTGCGGGTTTCATCACGATGTGTCCTTCACCGTACGAGCGTTGCGTTGCGTACATAGGCTCTGAAAAAGAGTCCCATTGGTACACGTCCAGTAGCCGAACTCGAACCCGCGACCTCCCGGTTACAAGTCAAGTATCAACTGGACTACAGGCGCTGCCTTATATACGTCAACTACTTAGTCAATGTTTTAACTTTTTATTAATACGGCGGTTAAAATGCAACGATTTTTATTTCTGATCAATAATACCCAATGACTACAACCCACCAAATTCATTTTTTTAGCTTTTAGCATTATCTTCATGAATACTTTTCCATTCCGATAAAACCGTTTATTCATGAAGACGAAAACATTTTTTCCTTCCCAACATTGTCGCCATAGCAAAAGTTGTTCACATGGACAATCTCAACAAGACCAAAGTTTTACCCGGGATACGAAAATGATTGTTGGGCGATGCCACCATCACCTATTTGTCTGGGTAAACATCACTTCAGTCTAAGAGTAACGTATCGGCATCATGTGTCAAGATGTCATTAATGATGACTTCTTTTTGAAGTCACTAAAAAAAAAGAGAAGCCCCGGAGATTTTTTTTTAAACTTGTTTCTTACGTTCTCCTTTAAAGCCAACAATTCTGCCACAAACTAGAGTAATAAATCTCTTCATGTTCAATAATATAGTTGGTGTCATTGTCACAGTCTATCTATAAAGTCGTCAATCGTCAAAGTCGTGTCAAAGTCTCATTAAAACGTGAGGGTGGACCATCACATTTTAATGCTGCGTGGAACATTACACGGGAATAACAAATTGTTCAAATAGGAGTCCTCTCCTTTACTTCTCACTCTCACTACATTATTTTTCATAACCAGCACATTATTACACTAATTCCACCACATTAATACAATAATTGTAGCGAAAAATCAATTTTTGAAAATGAGAATAAAGAAGCCATTTGCATCTCATTGCTTCACATATAACCCCGCCCCGGAGATTGATTATATGGACGTGATTTCATTTATATAGGTATGTTTTATGTTTGCTGCTTGTGTTAACAGTGAGTGGTTTAATTATTTAATTACTATCTATCTATAATAACGTGTTGGTTTAATAACTTACTATCGTAAGAAGTAATGAAAGAAGTCTCTCTGACTTTGGGTTTCATTTTGGCTGGTTTCTGATAAAGAAATTTCTGTCATGTCGGAAAAGTTTAGCGATGGGTAAATGTATTCCTGGAGACGGTTAATACGTAGATACTTTAGAACTTTTACTTTGTTTTACCTAACCTACCTTTTTATCCAACCCTTTCACTCATCATTCCATATCCTATACTACGTATACTAAGTATAACTATACTTAGTATACGTCTACTTCCACTATATTTCTCGCATACATCGGCATTCGTTTAACCAATCTACAATTACCTGCTTTATTATACGTGCCAATTATTTTTAAGTAAGATAATATCATGTTATCCGCTTGCTATCAGTGATCCGAGTAACGGTTTCCATCGATTGCCGGTTAGTTACGTCTCATCAAATGTCAGAGTGCAACAACAAGCGGAAATGGACTATAAACAATAATTACCTACTGTTATAAACACTCGATAAATAATATCTAAACAAAGAGGATTTTATCAATTACAACAGCACACACGCCGCAAATACATTACACCAATTAGCATAGATTAAACAGGAAACATACAATCAGAAAATCCCACACACGAATTTTATTTTCAACCTTACGCGTTGACACATAGAGTCAAAAATAGCACATATGTATCAAGTTGTCAGTACGAAATATACATACAACATACAATGCCATGAATATTAAAATATCCCACATAATAATGAGTGGTATGTTAAATTAAGTGCTTAGTAGTTATCCTGCATTGAGTCACGAAGATTTATCCCACGGAATGACCAGTCTCTTTCTATATTAATACACTTCACGCCTTTTAATCCCAAAGCGGGGTAGGCAGAGGCACTTGCTAAAGCAAATTCCCACGGTTCACGCGCTCGTATTTAAACCAACGTGACAGGGGCTGAGTCCACCGCCGTTATAGGGTTCGCACACTTTGTGGTGTGCGGGTTTCATCACGATGTTGTCCTTCACCGTACGAGCGTTGTGTTGCGTACATAGTCTCTGAAAAAGAGTCTCATTGGTACACGTCCTGTAGCCGTACTCGAAGCCGCGATCTCCCGATTACAAGTCAAGTATCCGACCAACTGACGCTGATATAAAAGAATCATGGGAATTTGTTCATTGGACAAGGGACAGTGAATATGTGACAATTAAGGGCCCTATGAGAAAGGCCTGACTGAGAGTTTTGATTGAAATTAGTGTGGTGTGAAGAGAAACGTACATTTTTGACATTATGTAAACCTGGTGATAAACACCATACAAAAATGCAAGAGTACTACATTAAAAAAATATTCCTATCTCTTTCCATCGCTTGTGATTTTCTTTTGCACGACAGTGACAGCGACTGTGTCTAATATAGCTTAACGTTTTTCTAATGGATCTAATGCGCGTGTAAAATATGACGATTACAAGTAAATGTGCTGACATAAAATATTTACTTATATTGCAGTAGGAAAACTTTTTTTTTTCAGAGTAATATTTCCGATACCTACATCAGGTTCCAGAAAATCCTCAGCTAGCTTCTTTTCGAAAACATGTACTTATGTCTAATAAACAAATGTGAAACGTCTAGGAATATCTCTCTCTCCCTTTCTTATTCAGATTCTTTGAGTCCAATCATCCATCTAAATATATAAAAGGAAAAGCTGACTGACTGACATATCAACGCACAGCCAAAACGGATAAACTTAGGCACTTGAACTTTGGTACGAACGTAGATTAGGTAACGTAGGGGTGGACTAAGAAAGGAATTACAGAAATTCCCACGGGAACGGGAATTGACGGGAAAATACTTTTGTATGAAAAATATTAACCGATCAAGTTAGACGCTTGAAATTTGGGATGCAGGTACTACTACTAAATTACGCAAAAGAAATCGCGGGGCGTCCACTAGTATTCTTCTAAAATTTCTAGAAATATATCAAACGCGCAACACTAACATCCAATCATTGGAACAGCTTTTTTTAATCACGTCTGGATTGGCGTGAATAATTCATCACGGTGGTCCCGAGCTATGCGATTCAAAATATAAATAAACACAATATTGTTTACCGGGTATACAGGCGCGAATTTAATCAAAGACAAGCTCGAGAGTTATTTCCCTCGACGTTTTGAGTCCACTCGTGAGCACGACGCATGCAACTGCGTCGAAACGTCGAGTGAAACAAAGGTAAGGATAAAAATCGGTGACATGGTTCCTAAGAACAAATCGTCATATGTGTTATAGTTTCATACTTTCCACCTTTCTGAGACACCCTGTATACCGGGTGAACAATATTGAGTTATAATGTCTGTGCGCGTTTGATTAAAAATATACCGGGTGAACAATATTGAGTTATAATGTCTGTGCGCGTTTGATTAAAAAATATATATAAATAAACACGCTAATGCAAAGAGTGCGAAACCAATTTGTAAACATTGGTTAAACTATGTTCATTCGCAAGCCAGTAAGTGTGCTATTAACTAATGGAAAGTCTGGTTATAGTCCTCCACCACTACAGCAGAGTATCGTGTATCTAACACACTCGCTGCATTATCTACTGGTAGTTGAATAGCAGACGTCTTTTAGTTTTATGGTAGTCTTTCAAAACCCATAAAATTGATTGCAGATGGTGCTAAAGATGGATTTGATGGCGATGACAAATTGATAACGCATAAAATTCAATTAACTAAAACTTAACTTAAAATTGTTAATGTATTTTACGAAGTTCGTGAAAATAATAATATAAAAGAATGTACTTCATTTGTTGTTTTTTTTCGCGTCTGTGTTGTTTCGTAATGTAAGTTTCAAACTATGTTACTGTGTTTTGTCCTTTATTTGGAACTGTAAGTTTATAAGTTAAATAATTTTACGTTACAATTTTATGTTGCTCTATTTATTGGTTTTGAATTTGTTGTTGTAATATTTGAAATAAACTCTTGTATGGGTGTGAAAGAAAAGTCTTATTAAAGTTATCTTCTAGTCAAAAATGTAAGGAAACAACAGAGATACTTTATTTCTTTTGTGTCCGACATTATTTTGCAGAAAAAGAATTATCAATTGTAACACCAACCATATGTCTCCGTAATTACAATATCTTAGGCACAAAATTATCTGTATTCAATTCAAACGTTGTTTTTAATACTTTTTTTATCAAAAATTACAAACCAACATAACTCACGTACGGAACTATTTAAGTTACATGCACCTGCCGATTTCCCAAACCATTCTTATTCATTAAAAGTTAAAACGTTGTCTAACTACACACATCAAAAGTGTCTAGGGAACAAGTACATTTAGAAGATTGCAATCGAGAATATATTTTACATAAACTGAATTCATTCATAATTTATTCAAAATGTGGTGATAAGTCATTGATACAGGCATGGGGAATTAGGTAGGAGACCAATCCAGAGATTTTTTAGAGCTAAAAATGATCTTGATCCCTAGACACCTTTGATGTGTGTAGTTGACGTATATCGATTTAGATCGGTTTATCCGTATTTGGCAAACATTTGAGCATGGGGCCAAGTCCCCTGCCCCCTGCTCGATTGCTTCGATGCCAGAGCACAGCAACAACGAGAGTTTAGCAAACATAGCCCTCAGTATCCTACTAATATTATAAATTCGAAAGTTTGGATGGATATCTGGATGTACGGATGGATGGATGGATGTTTGTCCTTCTTTCACGCAGAAAGTACTGAACGGATTTTGATGAAGCTTGGCAGCATTGTAGCTTCTAAACTAGAATAACATATAGCTATAAATGATATTGGCAAAAAACAATTTGCCAGGTCAGCTAGTAGTTAATATGTCAAGGAAATCACGCTAGTTACTCGATGTCTAATTTTCCTTCTCGCAGTTACACCTGATTATAAGGCAGAATGCCATTTCCCTAATCATTATTGCAGTTTAACCGGACCTACGGAGGTGACGATTAAGTGCTTAGCGTAGGTACGTAACGTAACGTCCGTACATAAAGTGGTTAAGAGAACTTCATGCCAATTTAATTTTGAAGCGTCTGTGGTCCAGTTGGTCGGATACTTGACTTGTAACCGGGAGGTCGCGGGTTCGAGTCCGGCTACTGGACGTGTACCAATTGGACTCTTTTTCAGAGCCTATGTACGCAACGCAACGCTCGTACGGTGAAGGACAACACCGTGATGAAACCGCACACCACAAGGTGTGTGAACCCTATAACGGCGATGGGCTCACCCCCTGTCACGTTGGGTTAAATACGCTTGGTGAACCGTGGGCATTTGCTTATTAAGCAAGTGCCTACCCCGCTTTGGGATTAAAAGGCGTGAAGTGTATATATTTATTTTTTTTATTTTGAAAATGCATTTTCCTAGGTAATATGTTAATACGTGGTGGAAAGTTTTATTTTTTGCTTGGCAAAAATATACGATACCCCGTTTTGTAATATTCCCGCGGGATAGTTATGCGTCAGAAAACTGTGACAGGCAGTTAATACAATGTATGAGTTTTTTTTTCAGACGCGTGATTTCCGTTGGCTCGAAAATAGCAAATCGAGGACAATAAATTTAGCAATAAACAGTTCTGTATCGTCATAACAGATGACGCGTATTTCGCTATATTTCCTACCTAGATACTTAGTCACAACAAGCCTATTCTAGTGTCTACGTGTACGGGATTATGTTTCTAACAAACCTTTACTTACCCCTGGAAAAAGATCTTTCCTATCAGAGCAGTTCGCCGCGTGGTTGAAATGTACAAGTGTCTACGACGCATAACACATGAGATGCTAAAGAAATGTTATGATCTAACTAAAAACTTCTGAATGTGTCTGTGTGAATCGTTAAAAATAGTATATGTGCACACAATATTCACTGTTAATTATATCGTGATAACGCACATGACATATAATCTTAACCCAAATCCGTAACAGTATTAACTGCCAAGCAGTCCTACGGATGCTCTCGACATTCCGCATCCTATTAAAGGAGAAAATGGCACCCGCCCGCCCCCCTACGTGACCAGACTCGAATAATTAACAATTTAACTGTTTCACACAAAGGGACATCCCGGACACAGTGTATGAGTCACAACTATGTATTGATCCGGGGAAAAACGTAAAAACATTGCGACGGCGATCCGATCAGACACTTTTTGTCGAAATCGGAAGTGTTTCAAGGTTTACGGATAGCAACTCAATGAGCCAGTAGAAGGTCGGCAGTTTACAAAAGAAAAAAAACAAAATGGGTACACTTGTTGTTGTTTCTACGAGAGCAATCACTCATGCAGATGCACAAGTCGCCAGACTTCATAATAACTGTAATTATAATGTAAATACGGTGTCTGACTGATAAAAGGAAGTAGTCGGCCGAGACGGAGTAGTCAAGCGGTAGCCACGAAATATCATGACCCAGGGTCATAGGATCGGTATCGGCAATAAATCTTAACTACAGTCGAACATTAACTTCTGTCGATAACGTTTAAACACGACATCCTTACATAGACTTCGCTTTCTAGACTCGAAAGGCGGTACTTTTCTTCGACTACACAGTAATCTGTAGCAGCATAGAGATGCAAATGGACTTAGACACACAGAAAGGACTCAATCCACACTTTTCCGCAAATTGAGTTAGTATAGCTACCAGGGCATCATATAAAAAACATTACTACAAACTATTTTTTATGTACACTGACTCAAACCACATGTATGGCGGGTCAATAGCGCATCCAACTTTAAAGCTCAATATCTCCGAAGTAACTTTTTGTGGATTATGTCCTTTCTGTGTAACTACGTCCAAATGTACTGCCCATGTTCGAGTTCTCTCCTCTAGTCTCCGCTTTCTTTATAAGGCTGACACAAAGATTAACAATATTTTAGAATGAAAAACAAACTTCATGTAATTAATTTGCTTTAGAACACAACTTCTTTTGTACTTCTATCCTCCTCTGATGACTTTAAAAATGAGCGACATAGAAGTACAAATTGATAGAGTTGCCAATTGATAGAACTACAGTCAATGTGAAGTACATATTTGTGTAATACTTTTGCATTATGACAATGACGTCATATATACGTCGCCAAAAAGTTCGCCTACATAAGATTTTTGAAAGGCACTCATGTAACCAGTAATGAAGGCTAAGTTACAAGGTCATTACATAGATTAGTTGTTGAACTACCCACTTGGGCTATTAATGCATACATAACGTATATGGAAAACTTCTCAACAGTAAAAAGATTTATATTTTGATACTAACATGCTATTATCAAATTATTTTGTGTTCAGATTAATTGTATTATGATTTTGAATGTCTACAATCTGTGTTTTAAATGTCCTAGTTATCCATTACATGTTGTTAAAAGCAACAGCTTTACCATTTAAACTGTGGTTTATCCAGTTATGAACTAGCTAACTGGGAAATTCAGAATGACCTGTAATAATTGAAAAGGTTATAATCTATCTTCCAACCAACTTTCATGAACATAGCATAGTAGGACAAGATGTGGCAAGCAATTTGGTGTTAGTTTCATCGTTTCTGTGTCGTCACACTCAAAATATAAAGGCGAAAGTTTGTAAGTATGTAAGCAGAAGAAAAAAATACACTACACAGCTTATAATTCCAAAGCAATGTAGGCAGCGGCACTTGCTAAGCAAATACCCACATTTCACCAAGCAAATTTAACCCAATGTGACAGGGGGTGAGCCATTATATGGTTCACACCTTGCGGAGTGCGGGTTTCAAGCAGAATGGAGCAATTTTAATAAAATTTTATATGGTAAGCTGCCTGGATTAAAACATTTCCCAATGAGGGAACTGTGTACTGGGAAAACTGTGCGTAACAGCGCCAATGGACAGTTAGTTTATACATATTTTAATTATCAATGTTATTTTAGGGGACCGGAGATGATTACTTTTGTTTTTAAAGTCATAAATGACATTAATCAAGCTTTGTGTTATGCTACTGTATATCTGTATGTTATAGCACTTATAACGATGAATTAAAGAAATTTTTACTTTGACTTTGAGACCCATTGGTTGTGGTGAGTTCGAGAACATATCTATTACAATCTATTACTTACTAGTGCTGTATTACTTGCTTTTTTCGTTCTGGTGGGAATTTGTGGATAAAATATATCCTATGTTACTTGTGCATAATGTACCCTACCAGCAGTGAAATAATTTTTCAAATCTTTTTCTCATAGAAACCTTTCCTCTTTATAATCTACTATATAAAAATAAGTCGGGATTTCCTCCCTGACGCTATAACTCCAGAACGCACGAACCGATTTCCACGGTTTTGCATTCGTTGGAAAGGTTTCAGGCTCCGTAAGGTTTATAGCAAAGAAAATTTAAGAAAAATTTCAACAGAAAAGCGGGAAAACGAAACGAAGCCATCTGGTGGCGAAACAGAGTTTGCCATGTTTGCTAGTACTGGTATAGATATTGTTTGTGCAGTGTTCAAACCTACATGCAAAGTTAATATCAACTGTGATTACCTAGTGTGGATCATCATTAACATTACCAAGTAATTTACGTTAAAAAAAAACCGTGCAAAACAAGCACTTGTTGATAAAAACTAAAATTAAATTATGTATGTTTTCCAAGGTACAAAAAGGTTAACCCTATCACAATGAAAAACAGTATTTTGATATCTTCCAGAAAATGTTTTCTTCTATTTCTTAATCAAATCATTTATTTGCATGAAAATGGTATTTAAAGAGATGTAAAGAAAGTGTAGAAATGCAATTGTTTATCAGAAAATATTGTACAGCATGCTACTGAAAATGTAAGTTTAAGTTTATTTGTGGCTGACACAGAATATTAAATACCTTTGAATTACTTGACTATGCATGTCTGTAATATGATCTCAACTCTTGTTATCATGTAACTTGCATATATCTCCAATTAAGTCCATCAAAAGAATCTACAGTCCATTTATTAATTTGGCAGTTCCCATTCACTGTATGTATTAAATTTTCAGTCTAATGTACGCATAGTAACTGTTAATTCATCCTTGTAATTATAAAATATACTAGCTTTCCAGCAATGTGATAACATACAGTTATAAAAAGATTTATACATTGATACTATCATGCTATAAATATTTTGTATGTGTTCAGATTAATTGTATTATGATTTTTGTAAGTCCACAATCTGTGTGTTACATGTCCCATTTATCCATTACTCTTGTTGCTTTACCATTTAAACTGTGGTTTATCCAGTTATTTGTATATTGCACATTCAAGCTGTGAAAACACCCTTCACCTACATCTAGATCCAGCAATGTGAGATAACAAAGTGTTATGCTATGCACCCAACTTGCTCAGGCCTCCATACATGGTGATGAAAATTACAAAACTGATAACTAATGCTTGTATTATTACAGTCAGTCAGTTTACAATAGAATGAGTAATTCACATTTATCAACAAATAAATAGGGAACATTGGTTATGAAAAAGATTACATTAATGTTTGTAAAAGAAATCGCACACTTAGAATAAAAGTGACACAAAACAAAAAATATAATTTTATGAAATTGAACCTTAATGTAAAAGATACAAAACTTAAATTACAAAACAGGATGTTTCGTATTGGGTCATTTTTATTTGAACTATGCAAAATAATTTCCATATAATACAAAAATATGCAAATACAGAATAAAACAAATAACATAATGAAAGGAATTTTCATACAAGTTTGTCAGTATTAATAGTTTAAACCAGGTATAAAGGCACCAAATTAACCAAAGACAAGCATTCAAAACGAAGAAGACAAAATGAAGACAAGCATTTAAACTATTAAAATAATGCCAGTGCACATTTCTTTAAAGAAAGTTTGTCAGTGTTTTAGTGCAGGAGTTGTCTAGCTAGCCATCTAGCTAGTCATTTCATTCTTATCACCAAATAAATAGGGAATATTGGTTGATAATTATTACTTATTATCATATACCGTTGTCACTCTCTAGTCTCTATGCAACATGTTAAATGCTGTATAATTCCATTAATTACCTACCTTACCTACTGAGAAAGCAACTAGGTACAATGAAAAGTACCCATGTAAAAATGTTCAAAATCTATAACTAAACAGGGACTAGATACAAAGAACAATAACATCAATAACAAAAACATACAGTCATTATTTACTTTCTCTGCACATACCTGAAATCAAGGCTGAGGTTCCTTTGATGCGTGGAGACTTTCGCCGATCTCCTGGCACCATCGCTGCTGCCGCCGTGTACTGGCACATCCTCCAACATGCTCTCTCACTATTATCACACGCGAATATCACACAAACCCATATCACGACTTCCCGCAGTGAAATTATAGAGTAAATAGCCACAACATGGCGTCCACAACTTTCAACAACAAATTGAATCAACAACGCCTAAGTAACACACCGATTCGCTAATTAGCACAAATAAATCCGGACCGACGGGACAAACAAATCAACGCCGTGTCGTTAGCAATTGAAATATAAGACAATAGAGATAAACTTGTTTTTCGAAAACGTTTACCGATAAGTTACAAACACGATAAGTTATGGGCAGTATAATTTAGATCCGTGTAAAAATATCACTAAGTAACTAACTTTATAACATGAGCGAAATGCTTCGACGCAAACATGGAAATAAACTATTCAAAATAAAAGAATTAGATGTTTCTTTACAATGAAAACGAAACTAACGAAATTGGGTCGAAACAACATGACGACATTTTATTATTGCTGTCAAGCGTCTGTCAAGTAGTTTTCTCGTTTTTCTTTTCATTCGGTGGCTTGGAACTGGTCTTTTAGCCATTCCGACAAGTACTTTTTTAAACTTTGATTATGGCCTACACGAAGTACTTAAGCCAAACTCGGTCATCATGTTAAACGTGGACATATTTACCGGTGGTTTTCTAAACTATTTTATCTTTTAATTTCTACCGAATAAAATGTTCGACACAAGACTTGATAATGCTAAAATAATCTGCCATTGTAGGTAGGTACTACGTGCAGTACACTCGATGACTGTCTAAAGTACTTAAATCTGCAATCGGGAGCTTGTGTGTTCGCGGCATAGGTACATATTATACTATACATATACAGGTAGGTACACGCCACGACACACCCGCATACCCTATAAAAAATAACAATAGGTATACTAAACACAAAACGTATGCCTGTGGTGGCGAAAGATGGGTGTGTACCAACAAAAATAAATTCAAATGTTCTGGAGCTATAACCACATGACTGTATTTTATGATTAACACCACTTCAG
>SJJU01015301.1:0-10594 GCA_012932125.1 Conopomorpha cramerella
TAATAATATTATATAAGCTATAAGCACATTATGTGAATATTGCTGTGCCCTACAGGGTCCATAATTGATACACTGTATTAAATTTGTAACATCTACTATAACATTATGGTAATGCAATAAAGATATTGAGTATTGAGTAGTCATCAAAACTGCTTGACACTTACAGCTAAGGTAGTGTACAACGATTAACTCCGGTCCCCAAGGGCGCGGTAGGATTTTTCCGTATTAAATAAAACCTCCAATTGTGGTTGTATGAATATGAGTATATTCCAAAAAATATCACCTCTCGGTATATATGCCAACCGTTTCATATATCGATAGCGCCATTCAGAATTACTACCAACGCCATCTAGTGAGCAACTTCGGAAACCTTACAAAACAATCCATGGCACATCTTCCCACTCACTACATTCGACAGGTAGAATGAATAAAACAATTTCAATATTAAAAAAAACCTCGTTTATTAGAAATTACCAATTTTAGTAATTGTTCATTAAATATGTATGCATTTTCAATAAAATTATTGAAGACTACAAGACACTAATATGTGAATACTTTATAACGATTACTTACAAAGACTACTTCACCGATGCAAAAATTAAACTTAAAACTTACTCCTTATTTGAAAAAAATATTTAGAAGGATAGTTTAAAAACACGAAAACGTTGCTGAGAATAAATACCGAAATTTATAAAACAAAAAGAAAAAACAATTATTGGCACCCAAGTAAATAAAAAAATAACCTCGACATAAAATTTGCATAGAAGAAATTCAGTAAAATATAAAAATTTCGTTAACTTAAACCGCAAATAAAATATAACAAAACAATTTCCTAATTTTTGGTGTTAGTAATTAATTTATTATTACATAAAAGTAACTTTAAAATTGTATTCATAAATAACATAAACGAAACAAAAAATACATTGTTAATTTGATTGCACAGAAAAAAAACTTCTACAGATAAGTACATAAGTATTTATATTAAAATACATTTCTGAAAAAATATATGGATGGCACTTTTTGAATATATATGTTTGTATATAGTATTATAGGTTTATATTGACCATTATTTACAATTCAATTAGACCAAAAACAACTACACTTGCAATCCGAAACTCACATTTCAAATAAAACGAGAAAAAGATAAAAATATACACGACATGAAGGAGTGAAAGAGTAAGAGAAATTATCTTCTACTCGTTGCAACTTAGCAGAGTGATTCGGGATCCAAACTGTCAAATTGATAATAACAAAAGTGACAGTTTGGATCCAGAAGTACATCGAGTTACATACATTTTGGTGGGGAAGAGACAGACAGAAGGTGGCACGCGACTTGCAAGTCTATATATCGCCTTTGAACTGGCAATAGGTTTTATTTGATTTTGAAAGTTCATGCAATTTTTAAAACAAAAAGTACTATCTGACATAGTCATAGTAATCAAACTCGTATCATAAGGACAGTCTTGCCCCCCTAGCACAGAGCTCCAAGAAAGAAGTGACAAGACATATAACCCGCTGCGATTTGTTGAAACTAGCTGAGTCGCACGAAGTGTGACATAACAGCCAATCAGAGCGCGTATTTGTTCTATATCATATCTTTCTTGACGCGCGTGCTAGGCCTGCAGATAGGACTTATTTCCAGTTCATTGTCGATATGTAGTTGTGTTTGCTCTGAGACAATGAGGCATTTTGACCTTTTCAGCGCCAATGTCTTATAAATCAGACATATAAGACAAGTGATTTTGAAGTTTATGCTTATCGGCGCAGAATTCAAAATCGTGAAAACAAAATTAATCTTACGGCGGTCAAAAGGTTAATATTTTATTTAGTTTGCTATTTTCACAGAAGGTGACGCTACGTCGCACTACTTACTATGTCGATCATCAATCGAACGAACTCTGTGATCGAAACTTCTTGCAACAACTTCAATCAATATTAACGCAATATGCAAAGCATACGGAGACTGTCAATCATTCAGATCCTCAATCATCTGTCATTCAGATACTCAATCATCTTTCATTCAGATCCTCAATCATCTGTCATTCAGATTCTCAATCATCTGTCATTCAGATCCTCAAACAGATCTCATACAGTTCCTCAATCTTCTGTCATTCAGATTCTCAATCATCTGTCATTCAGATCCTCAATCATCTGTCATTCAGGTCCTCAATCATCTGTCATTCAGATCCTCAATCATCTGTCATTCAGATTGACAATGGATACAAACAGCAGTAGCGACATCTATGTCACAGAGGAAAATGAGTTTAAAAAATGCCTCATTAAACAAGCCACGCCTATTATTCCATTATACCACGTTTCAAAGACCATTTCTTGGGGTCCTCTTACACGCAGTATTAGTACCTATAGGTTAAGGTTAATCACATGTAAACGAGAAAATAGTCTCCCTAGTCACATGAAAACAATCTTAACCATGTTTTACTGGTACAGGGAAGTGTTGTTAAAACTTAAAGAACACTTTGTTGGCCAACCATGCATGTTGGCATGCATTTGTGAAACGCTGACGTGACGAAACCTGCATACCAAAAGGTTTGTAGACCCTAGAGCTGCGACAGACTCATGGACAATTACCATGGATTCCCGTTTATCGTCAATGGAATAACGGACGTGACTAGTATTTTTAAATAACGAGGTAATTTCCGCGACGTCTTTTCCTACATCGGTTCCTACTTATGTCATAATAAATGTGAAATTAATAACAGTTATAGGAAACAACACATGTCAAATGAATGTCGCGGAATATTCCCCAATGCCAATATATTACTGCACTATTAATTAGAGACTACATTTATAGTTAAACAGTGATCGGATTTTGGGCGCAATTTGACATAAGAAAATTTAAAATTTCTTTTAAATTATTGAACAAGAAGTAAAAAACAATTAATACTATAAGAAGGGATCAATTAACGTAAATGGATTCGAGTAAAGGTATTGTTAATACACGTCATGTTACAGCTTGCAAAGCAGTCTTGGATTTCTGAAGTGGCAACACTCTATGGAGAAATGTCAGATTTTGACAACTTTACATAGATATTGTTGCCATATTTAATTTCTACTCTTTTTTGCCAAACTGTATTGAGTGACATGCTTTTGGGGATATTACGGTATATAACCACCGATCCGTCAAATATTTCACAGCTTCGACTAACAAGTTCGTAACAAGAATAATAATATTACGGGAATCGCTGCAAAAGCATGTCAATAACTAGCAGTACCCTAAGACAATTTCGTATTCTGCTAGAAATAGGGAAAAAAACGCGAAGCTGAATGTAGATGGCGCTAAGTACGCTTGACTCATATGAACCAATGGTACTGACGCAAGCTGTCAAATGTCCTTCTAGTGACAATCAATTAACCAATAGCGCAGTTTCGGGTCAAGCGATACTAGCGCCATTAGTTCAGGAGTTTTTTTCCTATAGTCTATTCATTAATTCGATGAAGGATTTGACAGATCGATCTGTCACTTTGGGAAATAATTTGCCGGATTTTTCAACGATAGAGATGTAATTTCATAATCGAATGAATGAACGAATGAAAACTATCGATAGAATGTATAATGTCCTACCCAGATAATGTATTTTTCGAAAAAAAGTGTCAAATAGTTTGTTACATTATTTAACAGACTATATTTGTAATTTAACGACAAAATCACGCCAAAAATACGAGCAATGTAATATTAGATATATTGTTTTGTGCATAAAAGTTGTGCAAAAATACATTACCGTAAATTTAATTAAATTTTTCTTGTCTCTGTAACAAGATTTTACAGCTTAATGTTTTAAAAATACACATTATTTAAAAAAATATACTTAGTACATACTTAAATTATGTCGTATTTACAAAATGTCTTAAAAAACAATATCATATTATGATAATAAAATTAATATTATAACTAATATCTAAATGGCTTGAACGTTTTCTTATAAAAATAAAAAGTCTACTAAAGTATTATTTTATATACTTAAAAGATATAAATAAGCGGTCACTGACTACAACATGAATTTAATTAACGAAAGATATTTTTGAAGTGAAAACGGACAAAGGAATCTAAGTTAATATACCGCATAGTTAGAACAAAAATGACCCAATACGAAACACGCTGATTTTGTAATTTAAGTTTTATATATTTTATGTTAAGGTTTAATTTCATAAAATGACACATGTTGTTTTATGTCACCTTTGTTCTAACTGTGCTATACGTCAACTAGTTAGTCAACGTTTTAACTTTTTATGAATACGACGGAAAATGTTTATACCTATTATAGCGCGAAATGAATCAAAACCAATCTTTTTTTTCAGCTTACCTTCGTTGTTTGCTATTTGCCGAAGTAATTACATTATTTGGTACTTTATTTTTAATATAAAGTCTTTTTTTAATTTTTGAGCTTCACTATATTTTTAGGAGTTTGAAAATGTTCATTTATAAACGTGTTCTGGAGACCTATGTCCAGCAGTGGGCTGATTATGATATAAAGTTTAAGTGACCGATTATTACTACCTTTAAGTACACTTCACATTAATTATCATTGTATACTAATACCGATATATCCTGCCGCCATATTGCAAAAATAATTATGCATAGAATTAAATGGCAAATGTTTTCCTTCGAAAGGATAGAAAACATAAGACTGGCCCTAATAGTTTGGATAGGTTATTAGGCGATTATAATAAATGATCAGATTATATAAATGGGTACAGATATAGATATACCTATTGTCTTGGATAGGCCTATGTCCAGCAGTGGACGAGTATGTGCTGATGATGATAGATGTACCTACTTATAGCATATTAAGTTTGCAGATTATAAAAAGTATGACGGCAGAAGATATATGGATATATCTGATGATAGAGAAAGTCGTAATAATACAAGCTTTTAAGGAAGAGAATCCTTTAAAAAACCACAAAGAAGCAATTCCGAAGTCGATCAATCTTATACTAACATAGTTGCGTTCGTTTCTCGCCTCAGACCAAAAACACCTTGACTTGCAATACAGAACTGACGTGTAGAATAAATTGAAGCAACGATATGAAAAACATGCAGCCCCCCTAGCACAGCGCTCCAAGAAATAAGTGACAAGACATATAACCCGCTGCGATTTGTTGAAACTAGCTGAGTCGCACAAAGTGTGACATAACAGCCAATCAGAGCGCGTATTTGTTCTATGTCATGTCTTACTTGAGGCGCGTGCTAGGCCTGCAGGAGTGCAAGAGCAAAAGGTAGATATTCACTGCATAGCAGATTTCTGTATATACTTCTAGATCCAACCATTTTATTTTTTGTTGGGATCCAGGAATACATTTCATACATATTGTGTGCATCCAAACAAAATCTGGATACATACAGTACATTTCCCTACAATATTTCTTGGAAAGAGACAGGCTGAGGAAGCTACGCGGCTTGCAAGTCTAAGTTGTGTTTGCTCTGAGTGTCCCACTATCCTTGACAGATCGATTTATTTTAAGAAATCACTTCATTTCACGACTTAAATGTGTAAATACAATAAATAAAAGTTAAGAATACAATGAATGAACGGTGTAGTTTCTGAGACGGATTCGTGTTTCTTAAATGCAATCATTATTATCACTCGTCGTTCTAAGCTCATTGAAATTTATTGACAACTGTTTTGACCCAACTGCCTTTTGAGTCCTCCTCGTCAGCAATCTGTTCTTTTGCATTAGGAATGTGTTGTGTGTCAATGTTTATTTGTTTGAATTCCTTCGTTTCTGAGGAAGATACCTTAGCTGTCAGTCTAGGCTTGCTGAGTTGTGTAGGCTTTCTTATCTGGCTAGGTTTAGTGGTTTTCGTCAGAGATTCGATTTCCATCCTCCTCTCTAGAACTGATTTTGAGATCGTTTCTGGTGATTCGTTGGATTTTGCTTCCGAGTTGATGATTTTCGTCTTTCTCGTTGCGGAGTCGAGGCTGGCGCGTTCGAAGCTTAGTCTTTTTAATTGTATATTACTTGTTGTTGGTTTTAAGAGTTCCGTTTGATTTTTCTCTTGGACGCTGTCGACTTGATCGCTTGTTTGCGACTTAGGTTTGGTTTTCAAGTCGCTTCTCTCAGGATCCGGTGTAGATTGTGCTCGTAAGAAGGATTGTTTTAGATTTGTGTTCCTTTTTATTGTCGCCGAGCCACTGTCCACAGTTGTATCTGAACGTTTGTCAACTGTTAGAGTTTTTACGTTTTTCGTGTGCAAGATATTCGGTGTTGGTATGTTTGTGATCTTTGGTTTCGTTGGGACGGGTGGTGCTATTTTAGGCCGTGCGGATTCAGATTTAGGGTCTTCTTTGTTGCTTTGTCTCCTGACAGTTATCCGTGATTGAATTACAGTTTTGTTCTCCGTTAAACTAGTGGTTACAGTAACTTTCTGAGATCTGACGGAAGAATTCCTCTCCACACTTTCAACGCGCTTTACAGTTTTCGTGATTCCTTTGTCTGTTGTTTTCTTTTCGTCGTCGTCTTCTTGATCGGTATAGACAGCTGAATCTCTGAAGACATCGTCATCTGTTATATGTTCGATCTTCTCGAAAGATTTCTCGTAGAAACTTTCATCGGAATGCATTGATGTTGTTTCCTCGTAATTGGTTTTAATAACTCGCTTCACTTCAGTATCAGCGGGTTTGGCTCCGTTTCTTTTTACTTCATGATAAGTTCCTTCACTGGATGATGTTATAAATGAGGAATTCGAGAATAAACTATCTGGTCTCACAGAATTTTTATTTATCAACACGTTGACGTTTTTGTTAGCACCCTTTTCCGGTGACAAAGTTGAAGGATCAGCGTATTCCGACTGTGCTATCCTAGCTCCTAAGTGCTTGCTTCCCTGCATATATATCGGAAGCTTGTTGAGGCTTTGATAGGAACTAGTATTTGACTTCGTTTGTGAAGAGCTAACGGAACTGGCAACACTTGATACCATACTGACACTCTTTTCGAAGGACGGACGCGGATCCTTCTTTTCAGTTATATCACAACAACTACTTGAAATCGCAACCAGTTTATTTTTTTCGCTCTCACTTTCTGTCAAGGTTCTAGGTTCAAAGACACTTTGACTTAAACTCTCTATTGTAGCGAGAGTAGGACTATTTAGCGCTTTAGTTTCAGTAGATGTGATCACGACTTTGATGTCATTCTTACTGTTCGGGTCGTCCAATGAGACTTTCTTAAGTTTCGAATCAGATTTATTGGCATTATCATCGGGCTGTTCGTCTCCTATGATACTTTTGAATCTTTGCAGTAAATTTTTCGAGTAACTCTTTGGATTGAGAACGGATCTCTTTTCTGTTGTGGGGCTTTTTAAATCGGTGTTGCCAGTGTCAGGACTACCGTTGTCATTCGCAATATCTTCGCTGTTCTTGCTCGTGTTTCTCGTTTTCAAACGGCTCAAGACATTTCTTAGAGACCGTATGTTCCCCTGTTTGTATATTTTGTGTTCCGGATGGATTATTTCGGGGCCCTTAATTTTGTCTTTATCGGGTGACAATGCTTCACAGGAGGAAGTGGTTGAATTAATATTCGATTGCGATATGTCGATATTCTCATCTTTGCTACCTAACTTAATACCCTCGAAATGATTTTTGTAACATGTGTCTATTTCACGTTCTAATTCCAAAGTAGACTGGCTGATGTTTTGTGCGGTCTCGATATTTTGAAAATTTTGTTTGTTGTTGAATTTAAGAACGTCTCCTTCTGGCATGTAGTTCTCTACGTCGTCGAAACTAAGTTCACTTTGATCCGACGCTATAGTAAATGGTCTGTCAATGCTTAGAACTTTACCATCTCGATTTAGGTAGGTTTTACTGTTAGTGTTGGGTTTGCTTTTAAAAGTGCTCATGTTTATATCTTCGTTTGTAGGTAGTTGGAAACTTCTGGGTAGAGATCCAGATTTTCTATCACGGGATACATTGAAGTGTTCCTTCTGTCGGCTCACCCATATCTCTGGGGTAATGGGACTCTTTTGTTCCGGACTCATGGGAAGATACTCGCCGGTGGAAGAGGTTGTTGGTTCTTTTTTCCTTTTGCAAACTTCTAAAATACTGTCGTAATGATCTTCAGTATCGGCGGTAGCCACGGGAACATGTTTATCCACTGTTACATAGTAATCCGCTTCGTGTTTAATCTGTTTCACTTTT
This sequence comes from Conopomorpha cramerella, assembly GCA_012932125.1. Lineage (NCBI taxonomy): Eukaryota > Metazoa > Arthropoda > Insecta > Lepidoptera > Gracillariidae > Conopomorpha > Conopomorpha cramerella. The sequence continues at coordinate 8,151 of SJJU01015301.1, forward strand.
TCATGATTCTTCACAGGTACATCGTATATACCTTCGACGTCTTCGTTCAATTTGTCAAATGACAGATAGACGTAGTCCGACTCAGGATTTGAACTCTTAGAGATTGTGTGTGACACATTTTTATTAGGATCCGGCGGTGACGGCAAGCGTTTTGGTCTTGCAATTTTTGACGCGTGTTGTATAGATTTACTTTTATTGTCGATGTTGTGTAGAGTTTCCTCAATACGGTTTTCTACTCTCAGAGTTTCGTATATGTGGTCGTCTTCGGAACCGTCGTCTCCTTCAGCTGGTGGGCTGAGTGGTTTGATGTCTTGTTCTGGGTCTTGGGTAACATCAACTGATAGAGTTCTTACGTAAGCATCAGGAGGTTTTGGTGGATTCTCTTGTTCAGGATTAGAATAGGACTTCAGTAGTCTCTGATGTCTTCTACTAGCACTATTTCTTTGCTGTTGTTTCTTCAGTAATTTCTGAAACTCTCTATTTTGCAGTAGTAGTTGTGATATGATCTGTTCTAGAGGTTGTTCTTGTTCCTCTTCCTCAGTCGCTTCTTCTTCGTCCTTTTTATCTTCACAAACATCCTCGCTAGTTTCGTTTATTACTTTTTGTTTGTTAAGAAATTTAACTTTTTCCAATTCGTTCTTTTTAAACGAGTCGGTTTTTTCTATTAATTCTTATAGGTCTCCTCATCGATGTCTTCATCTTTGCTTATCCTAGTTGTTACTGCAACATTACTCGGCTTTTCAACGTTAAGACTATCGTTAGACTCTGATATATGTAAAATGTTTTCTGTTGAAACGTCAGTCGAGAAATCTGTGTAGAATTTCGCTGTATCATTTCCGTAACGTGAGTTGCTTTTAGCCCTATTTTTCTTCAATTTAGATATTTTCTTCGGAACGTGTTTAGTGTTGTACATTTTGATTTCCAAATGAGACGTGTTGGGTTGTCTCGTTTTGTTCTGATTCTCTGACTCGTGGTCAGAAGTGATCATTGTGTCGTTGGTCTTAGATTTCCTGGAGATTCTATTCGAGCCACAGTTCCGACATTCGAATTCGATTTTTTCATTCCCCTTGTCTTTATCTGTGTCGTCTTGTGACTTTCTGGAGAGTATGGCGACAGGATTTTGCTGTAGTCCAGGTTCAGATTTCCTCCTCCATCCGCCTATTTTAGATAACTTGATTCTTTGCGGGTCGTCTTTAGATTTCGACCTCAGAGGGTTTATTTGCTTGTCTCCTTCAATACACCTGGACTTTCTGTTGCGAGTAGCTTTGACGTCGTCGTTGGTCACGATATTTTCTTTGATTTTCACACACTTGAGACAAGTTTTCGGAGCGGATCTAACGTTGGTCATAGAGTTATTAGTTTCGTTTAGATTCTCTTTGCTTTTAGAATCGGTGTAACCAACGATATTATCAGATGAGTGATACCATCTAGTCTTGTTGAGCGTATTTGAAAATTCCCTGCCAAAGCTCTCCTGAGATGATTTGAAATCGGTACATTTGCATACTGATGTTTTTCTTTCTAAATGTTCTACGCTACCAGAGTCGATGTAATGCAACGATTTGTCACATTCCGGACACTTCTCCGGGCTGTCATCGTTTTTACAATGACACTTGTCATTTTTGGTGTCTTTTGTCGTTTCTGTTTCACATTCTGAACATAAGTCAATGTAACAGTTGTCACATGTAAAGTCTGTACCTTTTTCAAGTGACACTTGTGAACAGTCACATTCGTTTCTCGTTTCGGTTCTTGAGCTTGGAACGGTGTATTTTCTGTTCGGTTTCTTGAGTCGGCCGCGCATTCCATTTTCGAACGCCTTCCTTCTGTCTCGCTCCAACTTCCGCTTCTCGAGGTATTCGGGGGCAGAGAGTTGTTTCCTCATTGAAGCCTGGGTGATCAGGTTGTGGGACTTCTCCGCCAATATGTCGTCTGAAAATTAAGTGTAATAATTCAATAAATTACTTTTTTCTAAAATATGTTTCATAATAAATACACGATACCAAAAACAATAAAAAAGTACAACATTAAGCGTAGAAATTGAGGTTAGGGAAAAAGTCAATAAATTGCAGTATATTTATGCGTGCGCTGGCGTAACCTGACCAGATACGTTAAAACTATGTTGCAAACAATCTCAGGTTTTACACATTTCTACAAAAAAAACACAACAGTATATGCTTATCTTTTACATTAAAGACATTTTTTTAGAAAATGGGTGTCTTACGTATTAACCTAATGCTAAGAGCATAACACACCATTCTCAATACAATTTTGTCAATTTTATACACTTAAACTATTTCAAAGAAAATCACTTCATACTTTGTTATCTCTTGGACAAGGGCCGGTAGTTATGAAGATGACACATTAGTTCAATACGTTTGTGGATTTATCTATCTATGTATACATTTAAAAGTACAATGTCCCGGGATTATCAATATCTAAAAAAAACT
>SJJU01015313.1:0-14406 GCA_012932125.1 Conopomorpha cramerella
CAAAAGAATATATTTTACAAAAACTGAATTAATTCATAATCTATTCAAAATGTGGTGATGAGTCATTGATACAGGCATGGGGAATTAGGTAGGAGACCAATACAGAAGATTACATTTGATTTAAATAAATTAGATTTTTTTAGAGCTGAAAATGTTCTTGGTCCCTAAACACTTTTGAAGGGTGTAGATGAACATTTTTCGTGTTTCATTGTGAAACCCTCCGGCGATGCTAGGGACATCTTGCGACAACAGAAATAAACTATTTTAAACAGTCAGATGGTTGTCAAATACTTCCTCTGTCCCACCCCTTGATTATAGACGAGAGTGTATGTATGCATTCACCCAATTGCAGACACGGTGTTAATTACACACTCTTACTTAAGAACATAACAATATTACGCAAAACTGAAGTTTACCCGACCGTAAAAGAAGTGAGGTTATGCATATAGCGGTTTAGCAGTGTAACTGTGTGTTTGCGTAATTTATGCACGCGTATGTATCAGATCACAGTGGCGTGCAATTGGAGAGGCCTATGTCCAGCAGTGGACAGGTATGGGTTGATGATGATGATGATGTATACCAAAGCTGTATAACCAAGCTGTGTGGTGACGGCGAATAGAATACACGTGTCACCACCCCAGCCCAACTTTTCCCGTCGTGGGGGTCTGTGCGAGGGAACTCTCCAGAGGACGGGCAGCAGCGCTCTCTGTGAGTTAAACCACAACACCACTGCGATCACAACCCCAAGTGAAGTAAGTATCTACAAGGGTCAGGCGTGTGGTGTATGCGAATAGAATACATGTGTCACCACCCCAGCCCAACTTGTCCCTGGTGGTGGTCCGTGCGAGACGACCGAGGGAACTCTTCAGAGAACGGGCAGCAGCGCTCTCTGTGAGTTAAACCACAACACCACTGCGGTCACAACGCGCCTGCCAAGCGTGGTGATTTAAGGCATTCCCTCCCAACTGATCATGGAAATCATTGGCGAGGCCCTCGTCCAGCAGTGGTTGATGATGAGGGACATTTAAGATCACATTGGGCTAAGCTTTGTGAACTGTGGGCATTTGTTTCGTCTCGTCTCTGCCTGCCCTACTTTTAGAATAAAAGGCACGGTTGTTAAGAACGCCGCAGCTGAGTAAATAAACGATTTTATTTAACTGAAATATAATTCAAACATAATCATAATTTTTGTCGCTAACATTGATAACCGTGCCGCGCTGGTTTCGGAAGTAAAAAATAATGTATTTCTTCTTTTATACGGTTTAAGGTCTATCCGGGATATTGTCACCCACTTTCCCACCACAGTCATTGCTGTTAGAGCATCTATATCGGCATCCAGAATAGACCAGAGCTCGATAAATGACGACTGGGCTAGATCCCGTGAGGGCCTAGTCTTCTGGATACCACATGGTAATTAAACTAAAGACTGTATTGAAATAAGAGGAAAAATATATATGCACTGTAATGCATAAACTGTTACACACAACTCTATAGATATTTCTACCCTGACTTGCGTACGGATAGAAAGGTACGTAAATATTCCTTTTTTACTCGAGTATTGTGGTCCAGTTAGTCCGGGAGGTCGAGTCCGGCAACTGGACGTGTACCAATGGGACTCTTTTTCAGAGCCTATGTACGTAACGTAACGCTCGTACGGTGTAGAGCAATATCGTGATGAAAGCCGAACACCACAAGTTGTGAGTAACCTATAACGGCGATGGGCTTACCTCCTGTCACGATGGGTTAAATACGCGCGCGTGAACCGTGAATACGTTCTTATACTTTTATACCTATTAGTTCCCATGGCAACGTGAAAAGGGTATGCCTTTACCTGTGCCCTTTTACTATATAAATTATTATGGTCGCCTTATTAGACGTTGTCCATGTTGACGAGCCCAACAACGTTTCTAAGATCATTGCTCGGGGTCCTTTTAAGTGTAGTGTTTTCCCTTTCATACATTTCTGTTATGGTTAGTTTGGATTTCCCTCTCGCCAACAAAAAAAAAAGTTCCTGTGTTTTTGCCACATCACTTTCGGATGTTTTTACTTTAAACTATAAAGCAAAATCAAATTGTATTGGTCTACATTTGTAAAGAAAATGGTATGAATTAACAGGTCAGGTGATATTAGGTGATACTTTGTTCAATTTGGAGGGGTGGCAGGTGTATCGTGAAGAAAGGTAACAAAGATATTTATTTTGGTAGAACGGTATTATAGTTTGGCAATCAGCTTACCTTCGTTGTTTGCCCGAGCCGACGGCAAAACTAAGCTAAGCTGAATGTTTATCTTTGTCTTAATCTTCGCTCTATAATACCCGTTTTAAACATTTAATATCATGTCAGTGCGCGTTTCCTTAAAAAAATGTGTGATTTTACGAAACCACGCTAAAAGTGAAACTCTTTACTCCGCGTCCGACCCTCACGCGACATGCAACACACACACGAAAAAGTTTGAGACGATGTAGTAAAAGTTTAATTTTAAAATACCAATTCCAGTATCTTTCTGGTTCCTCTGGCCCGTAAAAGAAACACATTCCAGTAGATGTTACAAAGAAGTAAAGAGGCTTCAACATAAAAAAATACAAGTATTTCCTAGCACGAAGCAAGTGAACGTTCTACGCTCGTACAATGTCTTATGTCCAAAGTAACAGATGGTTGAAAACACAATCAAATAGGACCGTTGCGTTGCGTTGGGGGGGTTTTTGGTTAATTCGACCGACAGGGAGCGTAAGGTGCGTGAATGCTTTTTTTTTTGTTGTTGTTATTGTTTGATCGTCCGTTAACTTCGACATTAAAACAGAGGGTCTTCTCCTATATCTGCGTAGTTGTGTTGTCTTGGCATCGTCTCTCCTTCCATTTAACCATTACTCGGGGTTCTATTAAACGCAGTAGACCATTGCTCAAAGTCCTCATTCACACAGTATGCTAAAAATACACACATCAAAAGTGTAAATAAGTACATTTTAGAAGATTGCAATCAAGAACATATTTTACAAAAACTGAATTCATTCAGTTCAACCGGGAGGTCCCGGGTTCGAGTCCGGCTACTGGACGTGTACCAATGGGACTCTTTTTCAGAGCCGCAACATGTACGAAACGCAACGCTCGTAGGTTGAAGGACAACATCGTGATGAAACCCGCACACCACAAGGTGTGTGAACCCTATAACGGCGATGGGCTCACCCCCTGTCACGTTGGGTTAAATACGCTTGGCGAACCGTGGGCAATTGCTTTAGCAAGTGCCTCTGCCTACCCCTCTTTGGGATTAAAGGCGTGAAGTGTATTTATTTTATTTTTATTTTTTGAATTCATTCATAATTTATTCAAAATGTGGTGATAAGTCATTGATACAGACATGGGGAATTAGGTAGGAGACCAATCCAGAAGATTAGATTTCATCATCATCAGCCCATATTTGTCCACTGCTGGACATAGGCCTCTCCAATTGCACGCCACTGTGATTAGTTTTCGGCTTCACGCATCCAGCTTCTGGCAGCCATCTTGCGCATATCATCAGTCCACCTTGCCTGAGGGCGTCCTACACTCCGTTTGCCGAGACGCAGTCTCCATGAGAGAACTCATTTGCATCGGTTCTACGGCTAATATGGCCGAATGAAATCGCGGGACGTCCACGAGTATATATTACACACATCAAAAGTGTCTAGGGATCAAGAACATTTTTAGCTCTAAAAAAAATTTAATTTATTTAAATCAAATCTTATCTTCTGGGTTGGTCTCCTACCTAATTCCCCATGCCTGTATCAATGACTTATCACCACATTTTGAATGGGCATTCGTTAAGTCACATCTCGTTTTATTCTAAACGTCAGTTTTGGATTTCAAGTCTACTTAATCATAATCATAATAATTTATTGCATTCATGAGTACAATGCTTGAAAACTTGCTATTGGTCTGATTTCTGAACGGTAGGAAATGGTTGAAGTCGCTTCATTTTTCTTTAAACACAAATCATTCAATCTATCCATTCAATAATGCGTCACGCCTTAGTTGGTACTTCCATAGAAAATGTGACTCAACGAATGCCCATGCAAAATTGTCACTCATCACGACAAAATCTTCTCTATTATTCGGTCAATGTGACAGACAATAAAAGCTGTCAATGGAGGCACGATAGGCCAAATTACTTTACACGATTACCTTACTTACTTAGTACACACATCAAAAGTGTCTACGGATCAAGTACATTTTAGAAGATTGCAATCAAGAATATATTTTACAAAAACTGAATTCATTCATAATTTATTCAAAATGTGGTGATACGTCATTGATACAGGCATGGGGAATTAGGTAGGAGACCAATCCAGAAGAATTAGATTTGATGTAAATAAGTTAGATTTTATTTTAGAGCTAATAATGTTCTTGATCCCTAGACACTTTTGATGTGTGTATTTACGAAACACTACCTACCTATCTATTCACCTACAAAACACAGGACTTTCGCTAGCATATGTTGTAATAACTCTATTATTAGGTCGGGTAACCAAAATACTAAGGTAGGCAGTAGTGGCGAAACTAGAGGGTAAGCCGGTAGTACAAAATAAGCCTATGCCAGGCACATTAACAAATATTTTCAAGGAAATTAAGTAGCGTAGGGACTTATTATAGCACCTATTTGTGCTAAGACAAATATAAAATCTAAATAAGCATTGGTTAAGTGCCTATTTTTCACTACCGGCTTACCTCCTAGCTTCGCCACTAGTAGGCAGTGTCTTTTTGCCTATATGGTGTGCACGCCACTGCATAACACAAACCTTGATGAACGTCATTTATGACTTTAAAAACAAAAGTAAACGTCCCCGGTTCGAATTCATTTCTTTCACTGGCTAGAAGAACCAAAGTCTAGCGGTGTTTGTTTCTGACGTAAGAACCTTGCATTTTTTTTTTGCCCGGTTGACATTTTAACCCCCCGTAGAAACACTGCTCCTAATGGGGTTGCGACCACTCGCCCGTGCGTGGGAACGATATGGTTCAGGGATCACATGCTTTATGGTATGCTGGTTTTATTACATCACCTAACACCTGTATAATATTGTATGTCAAACGTTGTATGGAGAGCAATACACTTCACGCCTTTTAATCCCAAAGCGGGGTAGGCAGAGGCACTTGCTTAATAAGCAAATGCCCACGGTTCGCCAAGCGTATTTATTAATCCCGAAATCTCACAGAAAAAAAAAAATACACTTCACGCCTTTAATCCCAAAGAGGGGTAGGCAGAGGCACTTGCTAAAGCAAGTACCCACGGTTCACCAAGCGTATTTAACCCAACGTGACAGGGGGCGAAACCTATTACACGTGTGGTGTGCGGGTTTCATCACGATGTTGTTCTTCCCCGTACGAGCGTTGCTTTGCGTACGTAGGCTCTGAAAATGAGTCCCATTGGTACACGACCAGTAGCCGGACTCCCGGTTACAAGTCAAGTATCCGACCAACTGGACTACAGACGAATGGAAAGTATGACAGTAATTAATAACAGTTATCCGCCTTAAAATCTGTCACGAAAACGTCAAAGAAAATTCCCCATTGCGGTAACTATTTCCACTAAATGCCTCCCGTGCTGTTTGGACTGGTAGATGAGGTACATTAGTATTAAGTCCGCCTTTTGTACATTTGTATTGCAACAAAGTATTGAAATAAAATCCTTACTTATTAATATGGCGATACGGCGATGGGCTCACCCCCTGTCACGTTGGGTTAAATACGCTTGGTGAACCGTGGCATTTGCTTTAGCAAGTGCATCTGCCTACCCCTGTATATGGAGTTATATAGGAATAATATAAAAATAGATTAGCCTGTCTTATTTGCATCAAATCCAACATGTACTGTGCTGCGGCGTGAAGTGTATTTTTTTTTGAGTTTGTTTGTTTGTTCCGCTTTCACGCCGTAACTACTGAACCGATTGCTTTGAAATTTTGCATACGTGAAGTTAGAAGTCCGCATTAAATAATAGGGTACTTTTTATCCCGAAAAAATAGATATTCCCGAGGGAAACTTAGATTGTTCCGTAGGAATGATAAGTTTTCTTACAGTTGTCCTTTATACTGCAATATTACCGCTTTAAGCATATGTACATAGGGTCAGACAGCGGGAGGCGACTTTGTTTTATACTGTGTATTGACCATATAGGACACATACAGACCAGATTGGTGATGTCCTGGCGGAAGGTGGCGTGAAAAGTACTCGAAACCGAAGGTCATGTATGAAAAGATGCATGAATGTAGATGAAGCGAAAGGGGTATGTCAGGACCGTGACAAATGGAGGTCTGTAGTCTCTGCCTACCCCTCTGGGAGACAGGCGTGAAGTGTATGTATGTATGTATGTGTATTGATATCTGCGTTTGATTAAGTAATCATCAGCCCATAATTGTCCACTGCTGGACATAGGCCTCTCCAATTGCACGCCACTGTGATCTGTTTTCGTCTTCTCGCGTCCAGCTTCTGCCAGCCATCTTGCGCATTTTGGATTTACGGTTGGCGGATAAAATAGCGGGGCGTCCATTAGTAACACATAAAACCCCGTCACAATATAATCAGATAATACTTGTGACAATGTTTTATCTTTTATCTTATATTCTTATCGAAGTTCCGATAAAAAGACACTCAGAAAACGTATGTACAATTCAATGGAGTGACGAAAATATATTGTTATTTGTTACAAATAAATTATGTGAGCGTCTGTGGTCCAGTTGGTCGGATACTTGACTTGCAACCGGGAGGTCGCGGGTTCGAGTCCCGCTACTGGACGTTTACCAATGGGACTCTTTTTCAGAGCCTATGTACGCAACGCAACGCTCGTACGATGAAGGACAACATCGTGATGAAACACGCACACCATAAGGTGTGTGTGTGAACCCTATAACGGCGATGGGCTCACCCCCCGTCACGTTGGGTTTAAATACGCTCGGTGAACCGTGGGTACTTGCTTTAGCAAGTGCCTCTGCCTACCCCGCTTTGGGATTAAAAGGTTAGGAACAGTGTGTCAAGAATGTGCTCTACCACCCTAAGGTTGAAACTCACATGAACGTCATTAGACATGAAGGTCAACTCTACCTTATTGATGTTTTAGTGACACGGGAAGTGTCGTCAACACAGACCACCTTCACTCCTGTATTCCTCCCTTGCTTGGTTTGTTCTAGATGCTTCGTTGATCCTTGTATTGTTATAATATGGAGCATTATACATTGAAACGAGACAAGATTGACTTCAATTGGTCGGCAAGCGTTGTAGCCACGCGCCAGAGTGCCTTGTCTCACTGTATACACATCTTGACACTGGTGACAGTCACATACAGTCTGTCAAGAGCCTGGTCTACCACTCTAAGGTATGTCGTTAGACATGAAGGTTCATTGTTCACTTGTCACAGCATAACAACTCTACCTTATTGATGTTTCAGAGACACGGGAAGTGTCGTCAAAAAAATATTACACACATATGAATCCCAAAGGGGGGTAGGCAGAGTTCACCGATCGTATTGAACCTAACGTGATACGAGGTCCACTAATCTCCGTTGTAGGATTCACATTGGTGTGCGGGTTTTTGTTTGTTTAAATCTTTATTGCACAATTTTTATAAATGGCGGACTTAATGCTATTGCATTTTCTACCAGACCACCCAAGTTGTTGTGAAAAAGCTAAGGTAGAAAGAGTTATATAAAAAATCCAAATGAATCAATTAAAATTTCCAAACAAAATAAAAATAAATAGTTAAATGTTACCTAAGTATTTAGGTAGTCTAAGAATTATCTAAACAAGTTGAGTCATTTTAACTATGAATACGTGTAGTGGGTATTATTTATGACACCTGATGTAATGGTATAATTGTTATTTGTACTTACTCAAGTACTAACTCTATATTAACAAATTTGCATAATAGGAAATCTGGCGTAACCTTGAAAGATTTTAAAAGTTAAAACTCACCAAAAAGTAATTTTATTGTCTTTGCTTCCCCCAAAAAAAGGAAATCACTCCAATCACCAAAACGTCAAAACAATGTAAAACGCTCACTTGTAAGAAAAAAAACTTCTTTAACACACACACACAACTGTCAACCATAAACAAAAGAAAGCGCCAAACAGAAAAAAAGTAAATTAGAGAAAAAAAAGTTGAAATTCAAAATGGCGCGTCCGCTCCGTGCCAGCGCGCCAACACAAATACGAAATACGAATTTTAAAATCGTACCACCAAGCAGGTGGCCAATACTTCATGGTCTGTGATAACTTTTTCTTTACTCCTTTCGCGCCTTTTTTACCTGAGAACGCGGGGGAGCGTCGAGTTCCATGTATTTTTGTTTTTTCATTGACGTTGTTAGCACGGAAGTTTGAGTCTTTGGCCAAATGTTTTTAAAGTCTATTTTCCTTTGAGTGTGTGTTGTTAACGCAGTTTTCTTGGAGGTTTTATGTGTGAGCACTGATAAGAATGGAGCATTCGATATGCGATGTGGATTTTCGTCCTCGTTTTATTATTGTACGTACGTATGTGTCTATTCATACAAATGTCACATGAATTCACGTACTTATCTACCTATAGTGGCTATTGATGTCTCATTTAGCTGTTTGGTGACGGCGAATAGAGTACATGTGTCACCACCCCAGCCCAACTACACACATCAAAAGTGTCTAGGGATCAAGTAAGTACATTTTAGAAGATTGCAATCAAGAATATATTTTACAATAACTGAATTCATTCATAATTTATTCAAAATGTGGTGATAAGTCATTGATAAAGGCATGGGGAATTAGGTAGGAGCCCATTTGATTTAAATAAATTAGGTTTTTTAGGGCTAAAAATGACCTCCCATGATCACAAGTCAAGTATCCGACTAACTGAATTACAGAAGGTCGTAAAAATAAGCATTTTTTAAACTTTTACTCTATTACACAAAGATCTCTCTTTATAAAAGACATGCTAGCGGACGAAGTCGCGGGCAAAAGCTAGTCTAATATATAAAATATCCATGTCACAATGTTAGTTACCGTACTCCTCCGAAACGGCTTTACAGATTTTTACAAAATTTTATATGAGTATTGTGTAGGCCATATTAGCCGTAGAACCGATGACCGTTGCGTTGGGGCAAAAGAGTTCTCTCATGGAGACCGCGTCTCGGCAAACGGAGTGTAGGACGCCCTCAGGCAAGGTGCACTGATGATATACGCAAGAAAACAGAACATAGTGGCGTGCAATTGGAGAGGCCTATGTCCAGCAGTACGGGCTGATGATGATGATTCAGTAGGTCTGAGAATCGGCTACCATCTATTTTTTGTGCATCCACCAGTTGTATTTCTCCCAATAAACGGGTACAAAGACACAAAGGATTATTTATTCTTATCGCGGCTGTAGCCGCCCGTTCCAACGTGTTAATTCGGGTATTACGTATACTGTACATAATATATACATAATTTTAATGTCACAAAGTGTATTAACCTATTAAATCGTATGCTGCGGTGGTTTGGGCATATGGAGAGGATGGATGAAAGTCGATTGACGAAAGAGATTTATATGGGTGATGTGCAGGGCCGGGTGAGTAGAGGTCGCCCCAGAAGGACATACATTGATCAGATTGGTGATGTCCTGGCGGAAGCTGGCGTGAAAAGTACTCGAAACCGGAGGTCATGTATGAAAAGATGTATGAATATAGATGAAGCTGATCTGTAGTCTCTGCCTACCCCTCTGGGAGACGGGCGTAAAGTTGAACTATGTATTAACGTGATTCCCTATAAATACACTAAGCAAATATTAATTTGAATCTAATTCAAAATTTTGCTATACCGTAATTTTAGGCGTTCATATTGAATTTACTATGTAGTTTTTTTTTCGATTTTTCCCTTCCAGTAACACTTCGTGTACGACTAAAAAGCCCCGTAAAATAATAAAAAAAAGCCACTTATATAGGCCAGGAGATCCAGGAAGAAACTGGCATACTCACTAGAGAAGATTCCACACACTTTCCTGTAGGGACCGTTAACCTAATACCACCATCGCGTTTTTACAATAGGACAACCAGGGGAACGGCAAAACGTCATCCATACCAGGTGGATTTTCCATTTACACGACCACGACCAAACGGTTTGTCCACTTTCATAGTACGAACCGCCAGGATGTGAAACGACTTGCCGGAGTCTGTGTTTCCTGCGCAGTTCAGTCTGAAGGTGTTCAAGTCACTGGGGTAAATAGGTACCTAATGAACAAGTGTGCTCCATCATAGACCACATCGCTGTTTAACATCAGGCAGGATGGTGGTCAAACGCATGTTCATATTGGTAAAAAAACCGTCTGGGTCCTAGATGGGTGCCTTCTATCTTTCTACATCTTGGCACTCCGTTGGGATGTGTTCCACTGTCTCCTCTGGCTCCATGCATGCTCTGCAGGCCAAGCACATCATCATCATCAGCTCCATAACTTCCACTGCTGGACGCCGGCCTCTCTTAATGATTTCCGTCATTTTTTTATCAGGGATACCACCACCCAAGCCCTACCTGCCTCTCGGCGTACGGGCCATTCTCTGGAGACCCGCATCTACTTGATTTCTGTCATTAGGGGAAAAATTGGCCATATTTGCCGTAGAACCGATGACCGTTGGGGAAAACCAGTTCTCGAGTGGAGACCGCGTCTCGGCAAACGGAGTGTAGGACGCCCTCAGGCAAGGTGGACTGATGATATACGCAATATGACTGGCAGAAGCTGGATGCGAGAAGCCGAAAACAGATCGCAGTGGCGTGCAATTGGAGAGGCCTATGGACAGGTTGATGATGAGGGGAAATATGCCTATAATATTCACGCTTGGCAGGCAGGTTGTGACCGCAGTGGTGTTGTGGTTTAACTCACAGAGAGCGCTGCTGTCCGTCCTCTGGAGAGCTCCCTCGGTCGCCTCGCACAGACCCCCACGACGGGACAAGCTGGGCTGGAGTGGTGACACAATAGTATTCTATTCGCCGTCACCACACGGCTAAATAAAAAAGATTTAATAAAATATTTCTTTTTATTTGACATGTGCATGACAGGTGTAACTGGAGAGATGACGAATGATAGAGATGAATGGCGAAAGGAAACGTGTTGCGCCGACCACACCTAGTGTGGAATAAGGGCAGGGAAATTTTGATGATTTCTTGTTCTTTACATTTTTTTTTGTTAAATAAATACACTGGGGTATGTCAGGATCGTGACAAATGGAGATCTGTAGTCTCTGCCTACCCCTCTGGGAGACAGGCGTGAAGTGTATGTATGTATGATGTATGTGTGTAATAAATACACTTCACGCCTTTTAATCCCAAAGCGGGGTCGGCTGAGGCACTTGCTAAAGCAAATGCCCACGATTCACCCAGCGTATTTAACCCAATGTGAAATGCTATGAAAAAGAGTACCATTGGTACACGTCCAGTAGCCGTATTCGAACCCGTGACCTCCCGATCACAAGTCAAGTATCCGACCAATTGGACCACAGACGACGTATTATTTTACAATGATTTGTTTTGTGTTTTAGTAATTGTGATGCTAATAATTTCTCTCTTCTATCTCTAACCGTGCGTTTCCACTTGTGAAACATGCAGAAGATAACAAGTTTGAAATTTTGACACATTGATAAATCCATGAGCAATTTTTAGAATGGATATGACTGACAACCAAATGTATGGCGATGACATGTACCTCAGCGTTGCACATCCTATTGCTTCTTAGCTCGTTGTCATCAATTAATAGAGATGTGATTTTTTTTTGTTCATGAATCAAAGTGACAACGTTTCGATTATACAGTTATGTAAAATAAATATAATAAGCTCTACAGCACGTATTATGGACGGCTGACAAATAGGTTTCATCTTGTCGAAACCTTAAATGCATTGTGTGTTACTCATAAAATATTTATGACGACTATAATTGATGGTACCAAAACCTAACTCATAAATCGATTCTAATATAAATGGAATCTTTCCGATATTGTACAACACTATCAGTCCAGGTCACGCATGTCCATCGACCTGTCAAAATTTGCTTCTTACGTGACGCCGACTATAGTGATCTGGTCATTTGTACGGTCCAGTTGGTAAAAAGCGTCTGTGGTCCAGTTGGTCGGACACTTAACTTTTAAACGGGAGGTCCCGGGTTCGAGTCCGGCTACTGGACGTGTACCAATGGGACTCTTTTTCAGAGCCTATGTACGCAACGCAACGCTCGTACGGTGAAGGACAACATCGTGATGAAACCCGCACACCACAAGGTGTGTGAACCCTATAACGGCGAATGGGCTCACCCCCTGTCACGTTGGGTTAAATACGCTTGGTGAACCGTGGGTACTTGCTTTAGCAAGTGCCTCTGCCTACCCCTCTTTGGGATTAAAGGTGTGAACTGAATTGTATTCATTTGTACGTGAAATACGATATAACCAGCGTACACGGATATGTGTCAAACAAGTATTCTTGTCAATGTTTGGCCGGTGGAAACATAGGCTCATAACACCTCATTGGCACGTGACCTAACAGATCGATTCGATCCCACACAAACTTGTGCAAGGTTTCTCGACTGCTCGACCATATCGGTCGACATGTGAACATGATGACTGTACCCTGTATAAAAATGAACGTAAGTATCAAAATTGTAATAACAAGTACACCTTGTTGCTAAACAATATCTCTGGACGAACATCTTTCGGTCATTTTATCGAGTTGTAGCGCGACGAGATAATCTTGATACTTTCAAAACATATTATTGGCTATGTGCGCGACGGTGGCGACGCGTAGCGTTCGCAACATTTGCGGAAGCTGTCAAATAATAACAATATAAACAATGTTATTTTTCTTTGCAAATATAAATAAAACCAAAGATTAAAATAGTATTGTTGACAATATTATATAAAGCTGAAATTCATCAATAGTTATGTAAATTTAATATAATAATAAAAACCGGGTTTGAAACTATTACACATAATATTAGTTTCCAACCACAAATTGAGATAAAATGCAATAAATTAGTATTAGCCGAGCATGTAAGAACGCAACACGATAAAAGTTAACAACGCAACAACAGTCATGGCCCATTTCTTTGCTTTGATATTGTACTGCAATCAACACTTGACAGCTGATCATCCGCATTTGTTTCCGATTTCTGCCGTGTTGTGCGCTGCGGTCGTTATCTGTCTGCCACTACTCGCTTTGCATATAGCCAATATTCAGTATATTGATAGTTTAAACCGGGTGTTACGGCGCTAAATTAACCAAAGACAAGCATCCGCCGCATGCTCGGTGTCCTTTTACACTTTGCACTAAGCCTTGGCGACTTGAAAAGATGCCAGTTTCTTCCCGGTTCTTCTGGCCAGTAAAAGAAATTAATTCGAACCGGGGACGATTACTTTTGTTTTAAAGTCATAAATGACGTTCATCCAGCTTTGTGTTATGCTACTGTATATCTGTATGTTATAGCACTTATAACGATGAAATAAAGAAATTTTGACTTTTGACTTTTTGACATCAGCTTACGGATTCGCAGCCAACCAGTGAACGACGCCGCCGCCGTACTCCAGTCAGCTCGCGACCACGACACATGTAACTGTGTCGAAACGTCGACACTCGTCTTCCCCTGCGGCCCCTCCACGCCGTCATCTAGCGGTGGCGGCTCCGCAAGGGCGCGGAGGATAGGATGATGATGAAGGAGGGCCCCAATTATGGATTCATAGCCCCTCGTTCAGCATCCAAATTAATAATTATTGTTACTTCGAATGTATTTTTTTTATCGTTATGAACAAGCGTTTGAGCACCATCCTACCTGATGAAGCAGCGATGTGGTCTACGATGTAGCACACTTGTTCATTAGGTACCTATTCACCCCAGTGACTTGAAGACCTTCAGACTGTACTGCGCAGGAAACACAGACTTCGGCAAGTCGTTCCACATCACCAAAGTAGACGCAAACCGTTTGGTTCGCGTAAATGGCAAATCCACCTGGTATGGAAATGTATATTTATAGGCCCTCTATTAAATACTACCCATAATTAATTATTCAATTATCGAATTTAAAAATGTAGCACATCAAGTATCAAAACCTTTCACACCGTCACAAAGAAGCGGGCTCTTACACAAATTGCCATGAGAAACCAACGATCATTGCGTTGACCCGCGCGTTTATTATAATCCAACCAAATATGACCTTTAATACAATACTGTTTGTACTAAAATGTGACGCACTTTCGGAAGCAACATGTCTTACCACATTTTTTGTTTAAATTCAAGTAAGTACTTGAGGATTTTTTTTGCAAAATATATACTTATCTGAATACTTACGCACTGTTAGTTCACTGACGATATAAAAATAAATACACTTCACGCCTTTAATCCCAAAGAGGGGTAGGCAGAGGCACTTGCTAAAGCAAGTACCCACGGTTCACCAAGCGTATTTAACCCAACGTG
>SJJU01015316.1:0-10480 GCA_012932125.1 Conopomorpha cramerella
CGACGCATGCAACTGCGTCGAAACGTCGAGTAAAATAACAAAGGTAAGCTCGAACTTGTCTTTGATTATATTCGCGCCTATACACCCGGTGAACAATATTGAGTTATAATGTCTGTGCTCGTTTCATTAAACAAATGATCTATTAGAAAAAATAAAAATAATAAATACACTTCACGCCTTTAATCCCAAAGAGGGGTAGGCAGAGGCACTTGCTATTAGAAAAACGCCAAAGAAAATTTCCCAGATTCACAATCACAACAAAGCTTTGGTTAAGGAAAATAATAAACTGTACATCAAAATTACTAACTTGCACACCTAAAGAGCCAAAGTTATCATCAGAATGGCAATTAGAAGACCAAATCAGTAATTTTGTGGCTAAGTCAGTATTTTAGTTTGGTTAGGTTAGACTTTTTTGATGCACGTTTAAATACTATCCTTTGGTTAACAATACCTGGCGGTAAAGTTGGTTGGATCTCCCTCGCCGGCGGTTGAGTGTTGCTCTTCCCGAAGGTGGTCAGAGCTTGAGACGATTGTCCTGTCAGCCAACCAGCGAGCAGCACTGGCAAGATGGCCGCCGCGGCTTGTTTTCTACACCACATCTCAAGGATCGCAAATAATTGCATCGTTAATTATGTTACTTGTAACTTTTCTGCTGTAAAATGTACACCACTCTTCGATGTGGTTTTTATTTGGTTGGTGGTCTATGTTGGATGTTAGGTTAGTGGTTTAGTTTTAGTGTTGTGTTCGCGAATGTATCGATGTTGTTATCGATAGGTTTTTTTGATGTCGATAGTCGAATGAAAGTTATTGCTATCGATAGACAGTGATGTATTTTTTTTCAGTCAAGGATTGGCGGAGCGATGCACTGAGGTAATTGAAAAATGGACGGATTATCAAAATTTTCACAAATCAATTATTCAATGGGGAATTTTCAGGGCCCTTGTTTCTCTTAGTTATGACAGATGGCGCTAGCTGTCCTAGGGGGATAAATGTCAACGAAATTACTAATTTCAAGCAGTCATTGAAGGAAAGCCAATTTTTTTATTGTTTGTTTACATGTTACAAAAGTGTCTGAACAATGAAGAACTTACCCAAATCATTAAAAAACGTACTAGAATATAACTGACAGAAGTCCCCCTGGACACTTACCAGCGACATCTAGATAAGAAATATTTTTGGAGTTTGAAAATTCCCCATTCAGTTAAATAAAGAGTTATACAAACGTTAATAAGTTACTTGCTCAGTTCATCCTTTATTTTACTATCGATTCTAGTTAACAGCGACAGATAACAATTTTACATATTACTAGCACAAAATATTACTATGGATACTAAAAAAAGTTGTATGGTTCTACGAAACCACGGTAAAAGTGAAACTCCGTACTCCGCGGCCGACCGTCACGCGACATTCAACACACACACGAAAAAGTTCGAGACGATGTAATAAAAGTTTCACTTTAAAACATTACTAAATTGTCCTGGCCGAAGGTGGCGTGAAAAGTACTCAAAACCGGAGGACATCTATGAAAAGATGTATGAATGTAGATGAAGCGAAAGGGGTATGTCAGGAGCGTGACAAATGGAGATCTGTAGTCTCTGCCTACTCCTCTGGGAGAGAGGCGTTAAGTGTATGTTTAAAATATATTCAGCACTATCGATATTCAATAATTTTTCGACATAAACCATCAATAAATCAAACTAAACCTATCGATAGTCGATAAACAAACTATCGTAGTCACAACACTAGCAAAACGACAGGAAACGTTACAGACGACACACTTCGAGTGACATTGAATTTAATATCAAGAATAAAAGCTTCAATGCATTGAACTCAAGTTGGCCTCCGACATAATTAACATGACTCAACATATCGATGGCTTCTCGCCAAAAAGGCCTAAGCGACATTTAAGTAATAATAATAATAACTTTATTTAGAAAATCAATTACATACAATTAAGTTACCAGAGGTCCCTAAACTAGGGGAAACCTGTATCTTAGGGAACCAATTACAATTAAATTTTGAATTTATAAGTACAAAGAAAATCAATAATGTTTTTCTTGTTTCTAAACAATATGGTATATTTAATATAAAAACTAATGTTTTTAGGTACCATCACTGAAATCCAGTCTTAAAACCACGTCACATTTTACAGGAGAGAGAGTGGTTTAAAGTTTAAAAAAAAGCAAAGTTTTGGACGAAAAACACATAATCTCTACCACTTAAGCGACATCAAAGTCCGTCATAGACAGACATTAGACGATACGTTTTGATCTCAGTTTTACGACAGTCATGATTGTGATTGACGGATTTCCTATCGTCTAATGTAGTGAATGATGTTTGAATTAGTATCAGTAGTCATTCCATAAATCATGACTGATGGAATTGAATGACGCTTGCATGAGCGTCTAATGTCTGCCATACAGTTATGATATCTAGACCAATCGACGTAGAAAAAAAAGGTGATTCAAACTGCATACTATACTCGACTCGTTTTGCGCAAAAATGTCGCTTAGACCTTTTTGGCTGGAAGCCATCGACATACTGACAACAACGTTATTATATTAGAAACGGTAAAATATTACGAAGGCACGATAGAATGGTAAAAGTGAATAAAGAGATAGACTTTTAAGACGTTTTAGGCTTCTAAAACCGAGGTATTCATAAAAATAAAAAGTATTTAAGTAAATATATCTCGTTGTCTGATTTCCATAACACAAGTGCTTTAGCTACTTAACATGGAATGAAGGCAATGTGTGTTGTTGTAAAATATTTATTATTAAATTTTAGCAGAACTGTAGTTCGTTCCCAGACCACAAACAACTGGGCTTGCAATCTTAATGAATGACGTTTAGTAGAATAAACAATGAGACAACGATCTGAAAAACAAGCAGGAGTGGTAAAGAGTAAAGAAGTTAATTCATATTGACACGAGCCCAACAACGTTTCTAAGACCATTGCTCGGGGTCCTTTTACACTCTGTACTATGTGTTCATTTCCCCGCATTGTCGCCATAGTAAAAGTTGTTCATATTGACACGAGCCCAACAACGTTTCTAGGACCATTGCTCGGGGTCCTTTAACACTCTGTACTGTGTGTTCATTTCCCCGCATTGTCGCCATAGTAAAAGTTGTTCATATTGACACGAGCCCAACAACGTTTCTAAGACCATTGCTCGGGGTCCTTTTACTCGCAGTAAACGCCTACTAGTTAATATTTTTTTAAATCTTTTTATGAATACCTCGGTTATTGTATTTAATTTTAAATATATTAATCCACCATTCCAAGAATACACATTTTTAAATTTTTTGTTAATTAAAATAGTATAAATCACTTACTTACCTTAATTTTTTTTCTCACTTCAAAACACAGTTCTTAGAAACTTCAGTACAGAAAAAAAAACCTTACCTACTTTGTACGAACCAACAAACTTTTGCAAAAAAATATACGTATCTATTGAACAATATAAGTGCCCTCGATCGTAGACCACATCACTGCTTAACATCAGCCAGGGTGTGGAATGACTTGCCGGAGTCTGTGTTTCCTGCGCAGTACAGTCTGAAGGTCTTGAAGTCACTGGGGTGAATAGTTACCTAATGAACAAGTGTGCTCCATCGAAGACCACATCGCTGCTTAGCTTAGCGCAGGAAACACAGACTCCGGCAAGTCGTTCCACACGACGGTTCGTACTACGAAAATAGACGCAAACCGTTTATGCACGAATCTAACTAACACTGTTCTGTTTTTATAACTAATATTATTTTTAAGTTTCCTTTTTTTCGAACATAATATTAGTTATTATTAGTACTTATTCATACTTTCCAATGTCAATATTAACAAAGATATTACACAATTCAAATCTGTCAAAACATCTTCGTCCATAACCGTAACTAAAGTTTCGCAACCAGTTTGTAAGAGATATTTTTTCATTTTACTGTTTCGCAACTAGTTACAAAACAACAATTAAACAAAGCACACCACCAAAAAGGTCCACTCGTGAGCACGACGCATGCAACTGCGTCGAAACGCTGAGTAAAAGAACAAATGTAAGCTCGAGCTTGTCTTTGATTCATTTTATTAATCTCTCCTCACTCACTCATGCTGGCAGAACACCAGCGTCACGGGCAACCGTGGCAATATGCTGAGTCGGCGTCTCTTTCACGCTGACAGACACAGGAACGATAGATAGGAATGCTGCATTCAACATGCACTGTATGTGTAATCAATTGTACTGAATTGTTGTTTGTGCGTTTTTTAGCAAAAATAAATGAATGTCTAAGTCTATTATATTCGCGCCTATATACCCGGTGAACAATATTGTGTCACACCACCAAAAGTCTATATTATTTGTAGTTGTGTACTTAAGTAAACTACCAAAAGGATATTTTCCAGTATTTTGTGCTGATGAATATTAAAATGTAAATATAAAAGCTGTATTTATTATTCTACACGGCGGGAAAATATAACATAAGGATTATTCAATATAGTAAAAATCCAGAACCCTCATAAATCAGTAATTCAAGTATGTATATGAATTGACCTATATGAAACCATACACTATACTATAGGTACACAAGAGTGCGATATCGAGAAGGTACACAGGAGATCCCTGAACGATGCAACTTGGAAAAAGTAACAGAAATTAAATAGTGGTTTACACTCTATGTAGAAACTTCAGATTTTGAAAGCTTCTCATAGAAATCGTTGCCATATTTAACGTCTTCACTTATTTTCCCAGCTATATAGAGTTCAACAAAATACAAGTTTAGGTATGTCGTGCATTGCAAACGCAACCTTTGAGTCTTATCGGCGGGCAATCACACGCAGTTATGTATTCATAGTACTACACTATTTCGATGGACCATAGAAGACAAAGTTGTGGTAAAAACTTCTGTCCATCTCATGTGCTATCTTGAACATGTGTTCATAATGGCTAAAGTATCGCTGAATTCACTTAAAAATATTTTGCAGTAATCACATATGACTTATTGAACGGTTGGTGTGTGTTCATTCGAAGTAAACCCTTGGTGTATTTAATTGTATAAGTAATTCTTTGTTATATTTGTCTTATGTCAACCGTTTCGTAAACTTAAAGAAGATTAAACAAAATGATTATGATAGATGCAGTGGCGTGCACTGGCTTTTACGATAAGGTAGGCAGTAATCCCCAAGGACTGACAACTGTGTATAGGGACAACTTGTCTTTACGAAATATGGGTACCTACCTATCTACTCACCGACAAAACACAGGACCTTCGTCAGCCTGTGTCGTGAGTACAACAAAAAAAGGATCTAGCAATAACTCTATTGTTAGGTCGGGTAACCAAAATACTAAGGTGTCTTTTTGCCTATATGGTGTGCACGCCACTGGATAGATGCCAGTTCCTTGAAGGTTCTTCTGGCCTAAAGAGGTTACTGCTCCGGTGACTTATTTAATTCTACGTTCAATACATTGTTACATTTTGATACATGCTGTCTGAGGTGGAACAACAAGTGATCTATAAACATTATTTTAATATGATTGAGTTTATAAAGTGTTCTGTTTTGTGAAAATAAAGCAAACATATCTTACCCGCTGTATAGTACGTGGGTACAGTTGATGTTAGTACTTTGACACCAGTTCGAACGCCTACGTTATACACAGCCATTGCTTCTTCGTATCGCCACATAATCATGATTAAAACGATATTTTTGTACAAGAGAGTCATTCTGGAAAACTTCTCAAAGAACGGGCACGGAATCAGTTACCAAATCACACTATCCAACAGATTACTGTCACATAAATCTAGGATAGTGGTTGAGTTATTGTGAGTGCAATGCGTAACGGCTTGCATTGTGAACATTTTGTTCGACCTCTGTTTCAAATATTAAAGATGGTAAAAGTTAAACTTTGCGGTACTTTAGGACTCTAGTTTCGTAACTGGTTGCCGAAAAGTAAATTTTTATTAAAATACTTGTAAAATACACAAAGATAACAAAAATATAGTTCATGTGGCAACTGGTTACGAATTTGTAATTATTTACCATTTCGCAACTAGTTGCCGATTATATTACGGCACCAACGTATAGAAACTAGTCACTAAAGTCGCCGAAGAACAATAACAGGGAGATGTTTTTATATAATGGGACAGTTTTATGTATGGTTTTGTAATTTTGATGTAGGTACTTAGGTTTTTTGGGTACATCTAAGGTAAGTGAGTTGTTATTAACAATATTATTAATTAATGATTTAATAATCATTAATTTAGGTATATTATGTACTAGTCTTCATGATTATTTGGAATTGTATTAGATACTATATAAACCGATAAATGATAAAATATAATCATTTTATTAAAATATGTAGTGATGTGATTTGGAATAAATAAAATATTCCGTGCAAACGTTGATTATTTTTTTGGAAATATGGTTGAATGTTCGGTAGTTTTGTGCGTGTGCTTCATGAGTGTGTAACCACGGACACTTAGATTGCCAATTGTGTTGTGTTTATCAGGTTGGAAGTCAGTATAGAAGTGTCGAAATTATTTTGTTAAACACCAATTATTTGTGTTGCTATTAAAAAGAGTAATATTGGTAATTAAATATGTAAAAAAAAAATATTTCGTGGATAATAGTGTAATGGTGTATTTACCACAACCCACTTTCAATTTAGGTTAACATACAGTTTTCTTTCACTTTTCTTCTATCCCCACTCAAATATAAGCTTTTAACCGTTAAATCGGTTAATTTTGATAAACTACTAAATTTGTTATGAGCGGGGAAGGCAGGTACACTTGCTAAGCAAATGCCCGTGAACTGTGGAACCACCTCTGCCTTGGTATTAAAAGGCGTGAAGTGTATTTATTTTTATTTGTTATAGCAATATTTTGATATTTCTTCTTTCTCTTCTGGTACTTTCAACTAGAAATCTGTGCTAAAATCCATATTAATCACTAAGTAAACCAATATTACTCTCTTCAACGGAACAGTATGTAGTAACAGTGTGGTCCCAATTATATAAGAATATCTCACCGGGCGGTCTTGTTGGAGCCGGCGAGGGCTGGCCGGAACTTGGAACTCCAAATGAGGATAGTGCTTCAGAAGAATCTCCAGTGAACCATCCAATCAGTAAAAGTGGTAGGATGACGCTTGCTGCTTGCCTTTGGTACCACATTCCGAGTTCGATTCAAGCGTTAAAAAAATCAAATGTTCGGCCCAAAAACACCTTTGTCCGTGCTCAAGCTATTGGTTGTTGAAAAGAAAATTAAAGAAGTTTACACTAGCTGTCAGAAACAGGTAAAAAACGGGCGGTAACCGGCGGCGGTTTGGTAATGTTTTTTGTTGAACTTGTCAGAAGTTGTTGTACACAGTGCTCAAGCTAGGCTTGGTTGATAAGAAAAATTGGTACATTGTGTAAGTAAATATTTCAGTTGTAACATTCGTATGTTGTTGGTAGGTACGAAGTAAGTAAGGTACGTTCATTGTACTGTACGATAAAAAGTTAGGTGTAAAGATGATTGAGAACCAAAAGTCGTATTTTTAATGGAATTTGACGAAACTAGGCTTAGAAAATTGCTAAAAAATATAGGTAGACTTGAATTTCAATTGCAACAATTGTAATTGTCTAGTTTCGTTTTTTTTAGTAAAAATACGACTAAAATGGTCCCGCGAAAATATCGCACGTAAAGTAAGTAAGTAATTCGTAAGTATTTTTCTTGGAAAAGTGGTACAATATAATTCAACTCTGACCGTATTAAATGCTCAACATTTTTAACAAACCAATATCAAAGTAAAAATTTTCGCAACTGGTTTCGGTTTGTTAAAAAAATCTTTGTAACTTTGACGATAGGTAAAGGTAAAGTAAATTGTCGTTTCGTATCTAGTACGTTAACCTTTTCGCAACTAGTTACTTTAACTTTCAATGATTTATTACTTGGCAAAAATCTTTTGAACATTTCATACGGTCAAAAATATTATCATTGGCGTTTGCACAAAAAGATATATCAATGTATATATATCTGTAAATAACGCCCAGTTTCCGGTACTTAATTTGGCATTCAATCAATTGTCTTTTCTTTATAAATTCGCCTGTCAAAAAGAGACAGCTATACAAAGTTCATACAAAAACATCGGGGAAATTGGAGATGGTCACTTTGCCCATGACACCTAACAACTTTACCCAAGGAGTAATAAGTCAAAGTCTCTTCTTGCCACTACAGCTGATTGCCACAGAAGAGGTGACATTTTGTTTTCGTTTTTGACAGTGTTCCTTGGGGAAAAGGTGTTTGCTATCATAGGACTCTCTCGAGCTTCACCAAAGTTTTCAATGGGGAATTTCCTTTGACGTTTCTCTGACAGATTTTGCGGGCGGAAAACTGTCATTACTGTCATACGTTATTAACAAAGTTTGACGATAATGTCAGTTCTCCGGCCGCAAAATCTGTCGGAAAAAGGTCAAAGAAAATTCTTCATTAAAAAATTTGGCGTAACTCGAGGGAACTTTATTTGACGTTTTTCTGACAGATTTACTGACATATTTTCCTAACAAAGTTTGACGTGAATGTCAGTTCTCCGCTCGCAAAATCTGTCAGAAAAACGTCACTGAAAATTCGAAAAGTTGTAGATTTATTGATAGATTATCACGAATATGTCTCCCGGAAACTGGACGTGAACCGGTAAATTACTTAAAATAACACTACTGTATGACTACAACTACATTTTATTTAGGTGCATGCACATGCTTTAAGCAGAAAGCTGAAGAGAAGACAAAAAAAACACTAGAAAGAGAATATCTAATGCGTGTAAAAGGACCCCGAACTATGGTCTTAGAAACGTTGTTGGGCTCGTGTCAATATGAACAACTTTTACTGTGGCGACGATGCGGGAAAACGCAAAATTTTTTATTCATCTCCATACAAAATAGACAATTTTTTGCCTCGGGAGTTGACCAATTTTTTGTTGATATTGTATGAGGATTTTTTTTTCATCTCCCCACATTGTCTCCTTCCCCCCCGAGCAATGGTCTTAGAATCTTTGTTTTTTTCCATTTCCCCGCATTGTCGCCATAGTAAAAGTTGTTCATATTGACACGAGCCCAACAACGTTTCTAAGACCATTGCTCGGGGTCCGTTTACACTCTGTACTGTGTGTTCATTTCCCCGCATTGTCGCCATAGTAAAAGTTGTTCATATTGACACGACCCCAACAACGTTTCTAAGACCATTGCTCGGGGTCCTTTTACACTCTGTACTGTGTGCTCATTTCCCCGCATTGTCGCCATAGTAAAAGTTGTTCATATTGACACGAGCCCAACAACGTTTCTAAGACCATTTGCTCGGGGTCCTTTTACACTCTGTACTGTGTGTTCATTTCCCCGCATTGTCGCCATAGTAAAAGTTGTTCATATTGACACGAGCCCAACAACGTTTCTAAAGACCATTGCTCGGGGTCCTTTTACACTCTGTACTGTGTGTTCATTTCCCCGCATTGTCGCCCTAGTAAAAGTTGTTCATATTGACACGAGCCCAACAACGTTTCTAAGACCATTGCTCGGGTCCTTTTACACTCTGTACTGTGTGTTCATTTCCCCGCATTGTCGCCATAGTAAAGTTGTTCATATTGACACGAGCCCAACAACGTTTCTAAGACCATTGCTCGGGGTCCTTTTACACTCTGTACTGTGTGTTCATTTCTCCGCATTGTCGCCATAGTAAAAGTTGTTCATATTGACACGAGCCCAACAACGTTTCTAAGACCATTGCTCGGGGTCCTTGTACACGCGGTATATTTGCTTGTATAATTTCAGAATTCAAAAAATCTATGGCCAGGGATATTGTCGCTTACATCTTCCTAATATAAGATAAGGATAAGCTTTTGGATACCATCAGGCAGGCTTAACAGCTGCTTAACATCAGGCAGAATGGTGGTCAAACGCTTGTTCATAGTGATTAAAAAAACCGTAAATCAAATTATTAATATTTAATTGGTTTAATTTGTCGTATGAACAATTAATAAAATTGTCTAGCTATTTTCATAGCAAAAAAATAAATATTTGCCCGCCCTTTCGATAAATTATTATTTTAAATATTATATTTAAAAAAAAATTAAATTCGTTCATAAAAAAAGTTTTAACCGGAACGCGAAATAAACCAAAGACAAGCATTCAAGCACACCTTCGTTAAAAAAATACATCGTTCATAGACAAGATTTACACAAAGAAAAAAAATCAAGTACCTTTATAACGATAGAGCTCCGCAACCCGAGGCTGGTAGCAATGGCGGTCTTGCCATAGACAACAGAATGCTCTCCGTGCAGGATAACCTTCCCCGGTGCCGACACGCTCACAGTATACGAATCCTCTCTTCCGTGGTACATCATTGTGTAGTATTTAGTATTTATTACTCTCTCAAGGCACAACCACACCCGACCACGGCTGGACAAGCAATGCCACTTCACCCACCCAAAGGATTAAATGACAACTCGCAAGTTTTTTTTTTTTTTTTTT
>SJJU01015318.1:0-11057 GCA_012932125.1 Conopomorpha cramerella
TAATAAGCAAATGCCCACGGTTCACCAAGCGTATTTAACCCAACGTAACAGGGGGTGAGCCCATCGCCGTTATAGGGTTCACACACCTTGCGGTGTGCGTGTTTCATCACGATGTTGTCCTTCACCGTAAGAGCGTTGCGTTGCGTACATGGGTTCTGAAAGAGTCCCATTGGTACACGTCCAGTAGCCGAACTTGAACCCGCGACCTCCCGGTTACAAGTCAAGTAGCCGACCAACTGGACCACAGACGATATTGCTTAGAAAGAGAAATACTGTCTTGCAAGTCTAGTTGTGTTTGGTCTGAGGTCGTGAAGTAAGTTTTTTTTTAAAATAACTAGCACTATCCATTATAACAAGACTCGAATAACTTGAATTCGGTAAACTTTTTAGCCAAAAGACTCTTGACGCATTGTAGGTGTCTTGTTCTATCTATCTATGGAAAAGTTGCCAGCCAACTTCCCGCGCCCCAGTTGAGTTTTCTCAAGATGTTGACTACGGTATCCATCTTAATTAGCCAAGACAGCCCATCTGTCTCCGCCGACCCCCGCGGCCGATACGTCACGGTTGAGAGGCTCGAACGATCGAATCCGTGCCTTCAACGTTTGCTAATAAACAATATTGTCATTGGGAAGATAGGAAAAATATTTGCGCCTATAAAATAAAAAAAATAATTGATATGGGAGGGAAAGTGTTTTGTGTTCATGTCATTTAAGTAGTTCAAACCGGGTATTACTGCGCGAAATCAACCATCTTTGGTTCAACCAATTTCGCTTACCTTCGGTTTTTTTAAGACATACTGAGTGTAAAAAAACCAAGCATATTTAACCCAACGTGACAGGGGGTGAGCCCATCGCCGTTATAGGGTTCGCTTGGTGAACCGTGGGCACTTGCCTAGCAAGTGCCTCTGCCTAACCCGCTGTGGGATTAAAAAGCGTGCAGTGTATTGTTTTTATTATTTTTTTTTTGTAAAAAGACCCCGATCAATGGTCTTAGAAACGTTATGTTGGTTTTACTAAGGCCAATGAAAAAAAAATCGTCTCCAATAATAAATGTCATCTCCTGAGACAGAAAATCGTCTATTTTGTATTGAGATGAATATTTTTTCATTTTACCGTATACCATAGTTCTTCATATTGACGAGGCCATCAACGTTTCTAAGACCATTTCTCGGGGAATTTTTACACTCATTATAATGCCAGGATGTGGAATGAAGTCTACTGGGGTAAATAGGTACCTAATGAACAAGTGAGCTCCATCGTAGACCACATCGCTGCTTATCAGGCAGAATGGTGTTAAACGCTTGTTCATTGTGCTTCAAAAATATGCCGATGAAATATGTCCCTACTAAGAAAATCGGATCTACCTCTACAAAACGGAACATGTTCAGGAGAGAAGATAGAAGTTAATATTGGATATTAAAACTAAACTACTTGTGGTACATACTTCAAATTTACAACAGCTTATAATCTTTGGTATCTTTACGTGATGTAATCTAACGGTTTAGAAAAGTACATATTCCTAAAATTGCACTACCGACATTTTTAATTGGCACCATCGTTGTAATTATAGGTCAAAATTACACTACGAACTTTTATTATTATCGAGAAATCAGATTCAATATTCATTAAATTCTCCTGTGCTTATGCCTGTTTGTACGAAAAAACTAAAATTATTCGATATCTCAGGAGTGCGGGACATGAAACCAAGATCTTACTTACGATATACTAGTTTGCCAAAGGTCACAGGCCGCAATTTTCTTTCCAATAAATATTAAATTAGGAAGTCTTATTAATGCTTTGATGTGCGACACCGTATTATTGGACCTTCTTACTTGATACATATTTAATAAAGACCTTAGTTTTCCGACCTATATATGACGATCGGCGTGGACTAGTGTTCAGGGCACCTTAGCGTGCCCTGAACACTAGTCAAGCACCCAGCAAGACAAAACACCCAGACGGCCAGCTAAGAGACCCAGGGTGTTTAAAACACACACTTCACGCCTTTTAATCCCAAAGCGTGGTAGGCAGAGGCACTTGCTAAGCAAATACCCACGGTTTACGCGCGCGTATTTAACCCAACGTGACAGGGGATGAGCCCATCGCCGTTATAGGGTTCACACACCTAGTAGTGTTCGGGTTTCATCACAATGTTGTCCTTCACTGTACGAGTGTTGCGTTGCGAGCATAGGCTCTGAAAAAGATCGTACTCGTACACGTCAGTAGCCGAATTCGAACCCGCGGCCTCCCGATTGCAAGTCGAGTATCCGACCAACTGGACCACAGACGCTCTTTAAACTAATTTAAAAATCATGTATGCAAGTATGTCGATCTTTGGCATCCATATCCAAGTATCCTAGTTTTAGATCAACAGGTGACCCTGTAAATGAGACCCCGAAAAAGCCCTGCGTTTCATTATATGAAGGGTCAAAGAAAGGTCACAATATTTTTCAAATTGTATTAGTAATTGGTTATTTGTTTTGCTTGTCGTTTATACGTGTGTCGGATAAACGCAGCTTTTATGTCATAATGCGATTATGTGACAGGCTAGGGAGTCATGATCAAATACGAAATAATATTAGGAAAAAATATAATACAGTTTCTATGTAGGCGGCTTGATATTGGAGTCTGAATAATTTATGCATTGTGTATTTATGCAGAAAAAGGATAATGGTCATTGCAAGGGTATTGATGGGTTGAGGGCCTGTAGTATTGTGCCCCGCAGGTTCCAGCATAAAAATAGGAATGAGGCTATTCCTTTCCTGTCGAAAATGCGACTGAAGGCGCTCGGGGGCCGTGGCGCACGAGGGCGGCCTTCGAGATGCGACACCCGCATACCATACAGTGTATGATCCCCATAACGGCGATGGGATCACCCTACTCCCTGTACGCTTGGTGAACCGTGGGTATTCTACCTACCCCGCTTTAGGAATAATAGGCGTGTGTTTATTAATTAATGTACATATTTATTAAATATCCGCTAAGTCGTCTTTTCCATTGTTTAATGGAGGCGTATTATTCCCTTTTACTTCCCAAACCAGCCACTACTTCCACTTGTGGCATTAAAATAAAGTATTTCAATGATAGTCCATTATTCTGCTTACCTCATACAAAATAATATTAAATAATACAACTGTATGATGACAAAACATATTACCTAATACTTAACTGTATAATTAAGTAAATATGTTTTTCGCCGCGGGTGTCGTACCAAATATTTTAATTGAGCTGTGTTATAAGATACTTAATGTTCCTTAATAGCTATATTTAACTGATTAGAAGTGAAACTGAACTTGTCTAAATCTAAGAATAAAAACGACAAAATAATTCTAAAAAAATCCGTGGACATTTCTCACATGTTACTTATACATTGTTTTATTTAATCAGGTGGTGATATGACGGAAAATAGTCAATGACACGAATTGTTATATTCTGAAAGTGTTCGTTGTATTATTTATAAATGGGTAAATTAAGTATTAAAAGTAAACATTTCTTAAATAATATCTTGTCTTCTAACAAATTTCGTTTTGCGTAATACTACTACTCACGTGTTTGGGTGATTCTTCGCTGTACAATGTTTAGGTTTTTTTTTTTTGGTTGAGTATCAGATATTATTATCTAACGGATGTAGCTAAACAAATCCCCTTTCCGAACTAACTCAACTTTCTTGACGATTACCAAGTATTGTAATGGTCAATGTTCTATGTATATACGTATAATTTGATGTGAATCTGCTATCTGTAAATGAACAAGAAATATAGAAATAAATTGCCGTGTTTGGTTAGGTTCTGGAGCAGGATATTGAATTATTGCATATAGGAAATTACTTAGGAAAGGAAATAAAAATATTCTTTGTAAAATTTGAGTTCTCTTTACTTCTTTAGAAAAAAAAATCAAACAACAATGCTATGCTTGGAGATAAAAGTATAAAAATAAAAAATTAAAAATAGTGTTTGTTTAAAATATCAACTGCAGTCGTCTCTGTTTCATAATAAACACTTAAAAATAAAGTCGTCTTAATTATATTATTCGTCATCATCAGCCCATATTGGTCCACTGCTCAACTTGAACCTCTCCAATTGCACGCCACTGTGATCTTTTTTCGGCTTCTCGCATCCAGCTTCTGCCGTACATTATTCTTTTCGTACTAAAAACATATATTCAGAATAACCCCACACGAAAACAATAGAAGAAATCAAATACCTAAAACATATTTGGTATATATACTGTTACTTAATCAAGCAGATTCTCAAGTTGGTAGCTTAGTAGCATCGGCAACTGGTAAAATGTCTCTCTTCATGGAGAGCCTCGGGCTGGACTCAGCGCTGGCGACCGCCACCAGCGATGTGGCGCAAGTGCTCCATGCTGTGCTAACTGCTGCCACTTACGCTGTCATAGACTGGCCACCGAACGCAGTGGTCAATGGTAAGTTGTTTGAACTATCAAATTATTTGACCATTAATCAAACAAAAGCATATTATATTCCCACTTGTGCAACACATACTCTTCACTGGAATTATCTAAAGATTTCAGAGAAGTTATCAGAGAATAATCGCATAAGGTATGTAACACTACGGGACACGTACCTATTTGAACATTAAACAATTATTTCACATTGTCCTTCAAAGCTAGATTTTATGATAAACATCACCCGGGTTTATGTGATGGGGGAGTCGGTAATTAGAATAACAAACGTCGATAGAGTACAGAATCCATCATCCATCAGAAAAACACCTAACCTTGTTTGAAATAATCATGGACCCGGCTCAAATTGTCTTAACTGTAAGAACTTTAGAATTAGTGTAATTTCTCGAAACCAGGTGGTGATGGCGAATAGAATACCGTGTCACCACCC
This sequence comes from Conopomorpha cramerella, assembly GCA_012932125.1. Lineage (NCBI taxonomy): Eukaryota > Metazoa > Arthropoda > Insecta > Lepidoptera > Gracillariidae > Conopomorpha > Conopomorpha cramerella. Next base: position 4,855 of record SJJU01015318.1, read on the forward strand.
CAGCCCAACATTTCCCGTCGTGGTGGTCGTAAGAGACGACCGCGGGAACTCTTGGAACAGGCAGCAGCGCTCTGTGTGAGTTAAACCGCAACACCACTGCGATCGCCAACCCGCCTGCCAAGCGTGGCGATTATTGGCATTTCCCTTGTTCCTCCTGACATTAATATAATATAATCTTTATTTCCGACCAAGATAAGATTAATTTAACCTAAAAAACATACCTAATTCACTTAGGTAACATGCAATGTTACCCAATGCTTTAGGATGGGACAGTCTGTCCTATTCCCAATCATTTGCAGGATACTGTTGGGGGATAATATGCGCAACAATAAAATATTTAGAGAGAACGGTAGGTACTTAAAGCCGTTCTCGAATTTTGAGCTTAGCAACATACCTAGTTTGATGCAATAGGTAAATTTGTTATTTTGTTGAGTCTATTCCTCTTTTTGGATGCATCGGTATCCCCTGGTATCCACTGCATATATTTATATACGAACGTATTTATACTAAGGAGGCCAAATCTGCTACGATCTCTTAGTAGCTGGACCAAACGCTACTCTACATTCGATAACAATTAAAATTATTCTTACTATTGCCATAGCAGATATAGTTCCTTGGTCATATTATGTAGAAATTGTTGGTGCTCAATACAGAATGGCCATTTTTCTTCACAGATTCCTCATATTTCGACTTCATCATCGTGGGCGGCGGCTCTGCTGGTTCCGTTCTCGCCAATAGGCTATCGGAAAACGACCACTGGAATATCTTGCTCTTGGAAGCCGGAGGAAACCCACCAGTGACAAGTGTGGTATGTACATTTTACCCTTAGTATAATATGTTTTGCAATAGGTATGTAGAAACATAGACCATAACACCTATTGGAGACACAATATTTCTACCCCCTTACCAATAAACGAGTTGTAACTTATACAGCGGTTATTACAGGTCTACTTGAACTGGTTATTCCGTATTTGACATACAACTGTAAGTTGAGCTTTTTGTATCTACGAAATAGCAATTCCGCCATTATTAGTAAGGCCCCTAGCCTACAAAAATAGCAATTCTTTTATTTACACTTGACATGACCGTAACATCGTAATTTCAAATCTTCTATATCGTCTCTTGTTTCTCAGTTCGGTTCCCGATACTCTATCGCCAATCTGAACGGCTTGTACACACCCGCGTTGTAATTGTCGCCATTTGGAATTCGTTGAATATTACGCTAAAGCGCTCTTAAACTTAAGCTCTTAACCCATTCAAATGTCTGCCTGTTGGGATCTGTTCAAAACGTATCCAAGAACACATCGGTGTAACTGTATGAAATCCCGAATATCTTAGCCGAACTGGTATGGCCACGTCCTCAAAAATTCAGACCGCTACGTGGAAAATAGATTCCTGCAAATCACCATACTGGGTGAGACAAGGAAAAGACGAAACTCAAGAAAAACTGGCTTAGTACCCTACAGAAGCATCCAGCGGCGTGCACACCATATAGGCAAAAATACACTGCCTTACTTTGTTTACCCGACCTAATAATAAAGTTATTGCTAGATCCTTTTTTGTTGTACTCACGACATAGCCTAACGAAGGTCCTGTATTTTGTGGGTGAGTAGATAGGTAGGTAACCTATGTTTCGTAAAGACAAGTTACCTATACATAGGTGTCAATACTTGGGGATTTCTGCCTTCCCTGTCGTAAAAACGCGCTACTGGAAGCACCCTTGGTACAACAAGGTAGGACGTAGGAAGAACAATAATACAGAAACGGAACTTGTTTTACAGATTCCAGGAACGGTGAACAATGTGGCCCATTCGGTAAATGACTGGAGTTACTATGCGGCGTACGACAATACCACCGGCGGAGCTCAGAGAGTCCCCAATAGAATCCAGGTTCCTCGCGGAAAGATGCTCGGTGGCTCCTCTTCGATCAACTATATGTTTTATAACAGGTAAGCTGTTGTTTAGATAATATAAGAAGAATTTGAGGTGTATCAGTAAGTTGTAGACCAAGCTAGTTTGAAATGGAGTGGGTTTTACGCGATACATTAAATTCACTATAAAACGTATCTCAGGTATTCTTGGGAAGTAAAAGATTAAGAAGTCGAAAATAAAAACCCAACAACTTAATTCTACTGACTTCTAAATGATACATTTCAGAGTTACAGAAAGTATTGTGCGAGAGCCTAAAGATTTCCCAGTAGTTTTTCTCTCACAGAATGTATTTTATTTGCAGAGGAAATGCTAAAGATTACGATGGATGGTCTGATCTGGGTTTCGAAGGTTGGGACTGGGAATCAGTCTTGCCTTACTTCAAAAAGAGTGAAGGAATTGTAGACGAGACTATAATGTTTAACGAAACTCTAGCTGCCTTCCACAACTTTACCGGACCTCTGATCGTTACGAAACCAGACTCGGATCCCGTCAGCGAAGCAAAAGCAAAACTGTTCATAGATGCCTTCGTTGAACTTGGTATCGAAGAAATATCTGATTACAATACTGGAAGTCAGTTTGGTATCAGCAAATCGTTTTACACACAGTCAACGCCACCAAGCAAACGTTACAGCACTGCTCAAGCATTCCTTGTTCCGGCCGCACAAAGGGAGAATCTTAAAGTTGTGAAAAACGCGCACGTAACTAAAGTCCTTATAGAGTCTGATGCGGCAGTTGGTGTTGAGGTTCTGATTGACGGAAAGACTTTAAACTATTATGCAAACAACGAGGTGATATTGAGCGCTGGGTCTATAAACACACCCAAAATTCTTGTGGCTTCAGGAATCGGGCCACAGGAGGACGTGGAGGCGTTAAACATCACCCTGGTCAAAGACTTACCTGTTGGAAAAGGTCTGACGGAACACTGGACTTTCCCCATGATTTTCTCAGGAGGTAGTGACCTCAAGACCTTCATTGGAACTAGTGTACCGGCATTAGTACTTGATGCACTACCTATGATTTGTTTGACAGGGTACTTTTCAACAACTGAGAATGCTACTGTACCAAACTTCCAATTGATCCCAATGTATTTCGGTGTTGGCTCTTCAGTTTTCTACACACTCTGTACTAATCTATTCTACTACAGCACTGACGTGTGCTCTGTCTGGCAAGATATCAACAAGAACCAAGAGGTATTCTTCATTTATGTGATATATCTGAACGCTCCGTCGAATGGAACAGTAAAGATCACCTCAGTGGACCCTGCAGCGAGTCCCGAAATCATTTACAACTTCTATTCAAACAACTCTGATGTAGAGGCAATGCGAAACGGTGTCAAATTCTTGCTCAACTTGACAGATACCAGTTACTTGAGCAGCTTGGGTTCCCAGTTCCAGGATCTGGGCTACGACGGCTGCTCGGACGAGACATTCTTGTCTGACGATTATTTGGATTGCAATATCAAAGCCTTCGTGAATTCTCTGTTCCATCCAGTCGGTACTTGCGCTATGGGACAAGTGGTGGACACTAACGGCACTGTTTATGACGTGGACAACCTAAGAGTGGTCGACGCCAGTATATTCCCTACTCTGCCACGCGGAAACACTAACGCCCCAACAATCATGGCCGCAGAGCGACTTGCCGATGTCATCAAGTATACCTATGCGTAGCACATCGAACTGTCTAATTATTTTAAGATTTACTCAAGCTCGAAATATAGTTATTTATTAATTAAAATTAGATCGTATTATTTTTCATCCATTCCATATATCACAACTCCTATTAGTCGCAAAGGGGTGGTAAAGGCACCTTCTTGCTAGACAACCACCTTCTTTCTACATACCTACATATATTATACACTATTGCTTAACGCCTGTCTCCCAGAGGGGTAGATGTTATTAATCCAACGGAGGCTGCCTACAGCGCACAGATTCAGAACCCACAAAGTACACATGAAACGAATGATTTTGTTTTTGAAGATGATTGTTGTTGATTATTTTTGTCTTTGAGTGTACCTCGTAGTAATAACCAGTACTTATAGCTTTCTGTCAAAAGCCTTCAGTCACAATTAGACATGAAAATTGGAATCCAGGGACATTAAGGAATACATTTATTGTATGGCTGATAACTCTTAGTTGTTTCTCAATAACACAGGTCATCTTAAGTCATTCAAAGTCCTGAAATTTGTCGTGACAAAGGCAATTAGCAGGACGATTCAGCTGAAGCTAAGGCGCCAGTCTTTGCAAAAAACAATACCCTGTATCAGAATTGGCAATGTCTAATCGTAAGGGGATCAAAACGGGCTTTGTGGTTTAGTATTATGGTTAAATATTATTTCGTAGTGATGTGGCAACGGCGAATATAATACTTGTGTCACCACCCCAGCCCAACTTTTCCCGTCGTTGTGGTCGTGAACTCTCCGGAGGACGGGCAGCATCACTATCTGTGAGTTAAACCACAACATCACTGCGATCGCCAACCCGCCTAACACCTGCTAAGCGTGGTGATTATTGGCATTTTCCCCCAAATAACCCATGGAAGGTCTCCCCAAAATCTTTGGGGAAACATTCGTCCAGCGGTGAACGTTATTGTGTCTGATGAAGACGATTTCGTACGTTCGGTCAACAAATTTTCTATACTACCCTAAGTTGAAATATAATCATTAATGTATTTAGACAGGAAGCATCTTTTTTCCTTATCACTTTATAAAATGAGGTTTTAGTTACCTACTTAAAATGGTATCTTTGTAAGAACCAGTCTCTATCACCCTTAGCACAGGATTGTAAGTATCGTAGAATGGCATCAATATTATGGCGACAGATGACCGTGACTGAAATGTCCCTGGGGTAAACTTCGCTTTTAGAAACACCTCAAAGGGGAAAAAATACTAGGATTTCTCGGCATTGCATTCCAAAACTTTCTGTAAGTACCAACCGAAATATTACATGATCGAATATGATCGAGAGTCTTTATAAGAGGAGCTATCCAAGAAATTACCGCATTTCTGCTTCTGACAGAAATGGGACGGGGTGGCGTGGGTCTGAAGGGCTGTTTCCCTGTTGGATCACTACACCGTATAGGCATTACTGTGTGATGTGGGTACCGTCCGAATTGACAACGAAAGCTACACAAAAACACATTAACCTTTGATTTCACGAAACGCTAGACTCGAAGAGCTCTTATTGCTAGAAATTCTAACGCACTGATTTAGACGACAATGTTGTCCTTAGCAAAGTCCTTTGAGAGCCGAAAATAGTTTTTTTTTTCGTTATACGTGGTGAGCGGAACTTTTAAAGGCCGTTTTGGGAATCGCCGCTTTTTGTTATTCAAAATGAATTTACCTGTTAGTTTTATAAATGTTTAAATTGGGTAAAAAAGGGTAAAGAAGAATGCTGTTTCATTATCAGCTGTGAAGGGCTGGCAGGAAATAGACCTAGTCAACGCCCAGCCCAAACTTTATACCCTAGAAAGTTGAAGTTTTGCACAGGGGCTCCTATTATGATGTTTACGCGAGATAAGAAAGGTTTTTCAAAATTCATCCTCTAAGGGGGTAAAAAGGGGGGTTGAAGTTTATATGAGAAAAGCGTTAATTTTGATGTTCTGAGATTAAAACTTGGTAGTAGTATTAAAAAAAAGTAATTAATACTCAAACTGTGCGAATGAAATCGCGGGACGTCCACTATTAGTTAATAAACAATAATAATAATCATCATCATTAGCCAATACTGCTCCACTGCTGGACATAGGTCTCTCCAATTGCACGCCATCGTGATCTGTTTTCGGCTTCTTGCATCCAGTCACTTCGCATATCATCAGTCCACTAGTAAATATATAAGACGTGACTTTTTGTGGCAATGCATGGTTTCGTCTCCCGAAGACCGCTGGTCATTGGATAGCGAGTTTGCTACAGCGATGCAGAGATAGAAACCATTTCTCCGTAAAGCCGGAAGGAAATGTTTGTAGTTGATTCGAAAAAAGATTAATGCTCAGACACGCGCAATAGAAAGACAACTCTAAGGCTGGTATTCAAAGTCGTAAGATGTAGTCGGTCTAAGTCTCAGAACTGTCAAAATGCATTGTAATCTCAGTCTCAGCAAAGAATTTGTATTCACAGTTGAGAAACAGTCTCGTGAGAATCGGTCGTGTCTGAGCTGAGACTTGAGCCAAGAAATCCGGTTCTCAGGCGACGTTTTGATCTCAGCGTAGGTTTGAAGACAGTTTGATCTGTGGCAAGAAGCACTCTAATATATTTTTGATCTGTGGTCCGTTTGACAG
>SJJU01015323.1:0-11256 GCA_012932125.1 Conopomorpha cramerella
CTAACGCAAATGGACTGGTGTCTGTTAATAAATGATTTATTATTATTATTATTAAAAAAAACACTTATAGTAATTAAACAAAAAACATGAATAACAATTTTCTATTTTCTAAGATTTGCATATAAAAAATTTCACTCAAATTCGTTTGCTACACCCCAGAGGTCAGAATAGAACCGAATATAAATATTTTTAATGCATCTATCATTAGTTTGAATAAAAAGATGAAGTCTTCTTATTGATCTATATTTTTCAACAGGCACTTTTAAAAGAGTCCATTTTACATACCTACTTAGTACTACTGAGTTCATGACTCAGCTACATAGATATAATACTTAACTACCTAAACAAATATTTTTTATTTGTATACACATCTACAATTACCCAGTTTTGATTGCTTAGGTGCAGGTACCTACTTACTTAGGTACCTACCTTTCTAATTTGTTGAAATAGCATTGGCAAATATAACATCAATAACGTAATCGATCAAGTGAATGTTTTGTTTTCCTTCAATCTTATGTCATTTGTTACAAAGTTACACTTGTCTCGATAGAGTTGTTACGGAAACGTAAGACTCCGAAGATAAGAGATTTTAATTCCGGTGTTAGATTTCTCACGATCAAGCGATAGTTAGGTAATATATTATAGAACTAGTAGACGCCCCGCGATTTCATTCGCGTAGTTCATTAGTACCTGCATCCCAAATTTCAAGAGTCTAACTTCAGCGGATAAGATCTTTCATACAAAAGTATTTTCCCGTTCCCATGGGAATTTCTGAAATTCCTTTCTTAGTTAGTGCACCCTTATGGTACCTAAGCTATGTCAGTTCCTCAAGTGGCTAAGTTTAGCCGTTTGGGCTGTGCGTTGATATGTCAGTCAGTCAGCCAGTCAGCTTTTCTTTTTATATGTTTAGACTAGGTTGCTACTTGTAGTTCTAGGTAGGAAAATACGAATGTAAATCTAAGAACATAATTATATACCTACCTACTATAAATTACACTACACACAACTATGTCATAGGGACAGTGTATGTTATCTAATAAATTAATTGTTTGCCTACATTTGGATTAGAAAAGAAAACTATGAAATAAAAAAGTTGTTGCTGTGACTGTGCCCTAATAAATGTATATGGCTTTTTGACATTTGACCTTTGTCAACAACAATAGAGTTTGCTGACGGTGCAATATGATTGACAATACTTTTTCTGTTTTCTGTTTTTTTGCGGTGGCGGTTTTGTAAAACAGATAAATAAATAGTATTTAAGTTCGTAACAATATTACCCTAAGTAATATGGGCAAGACAGCCAAAGGAACTAAATAAACAAATGTCTAGATAATTTGCTATTTACCTATTAATTTTAGGAAGTTGTAGTAACAAGCGTTTGACAGAAGTAAACGGTAAGTAGGTATTTGTTCTTCACCTACAGATTAATGGGTTTTTGGTCTGAGGTCGGAGGTAAAGTAACTAGCATACCTACACTGCTGGATATAGGCCTCCCCAAAGGTGTGCCACAATGATTGGTCTTTCAACAAACATTGTGCACCGGGATTTCACTAAGTCCGGATCTCCGTACAAAATCCCAGGGCTTCCAAGGGTAATAATAATCCCAACCGTTTAATGTTCTTCTCTTTAACCTGTTTCATAGATAACTGGATGGAATCTGGACTTTTTGGTTGTAGCATGAGACTTGGGAGGAGACTCATTTTGAATAAATGTTTTTACACATACCTAGATTAAAATGTCACTATAGAGTGTAGGTGAATTTTTAGTAGTTGCTAGAATTTCCATTGTTTATCCTGACACCAATATAAAGTAAGTTAATTAGGTACTCAGATGCACATGTAAGTACCTACACAAGTATTTCACAACTGTAAAGGATTCATTAGTGACCTTTTTTTAGTTTTGGAACATTGAAGCACTGAATCCAAACTAGGTAAATATAAATGTGACAAATACTAATTATATGCTCATGTTCCTATTAGACTGGAATATGCTGTACCTAGTATGTTTTTAGATACTAATAGGTCATAGTTGTATATAGGGTCTTAAATAATGGTAACAGTTAGGTAACAAACATGAACCCTGAAAGGGTCTTACAATATTTTGTGCTTGCGCAATTGTACACCAATATAAAGTTAAATGTAACATTATACATTCCTTTTGACTTACTATACTAACAATTACTTACATTAACTTACTACCAATACTAATAACTTCTTTACATGACCGAGTTTACTTGTCTGATTTACGTGTCAGAGTGACTACTTTAGCCTGTTGTTTCATACACATAAATCTTTGTAAACTTGTTCTATTTAATTTTGTTGTGTAACTGTTTTTCCTTTATTGTTTTCATTTGTACTTTGTTTTTATTTTTTGTGTGTATCTTTATTGAATAAATTTATTATTATTATATTATTATTACATACCATACATAATAATTTCCTTTCCAGTAGTTTGTATACACCATGGCACAGTGGAGGAACAAAAGAATTGTGCTACAGGACATAGCGGAGGTGACACATGGCTTTGTTCCCGTGAATATTGATCACAGCATCACTACTACAAATAGACCACCAGTTAATGTCATTCAGGAAGGTAAAGTACAATAAAGGTAGATATTAAGATAGACAAATGTTAAACGAGTCAATACTGCCTCTAAGACTTAAGGTTTCAGGTCTATTTCCCTCTCTGGCAAGTGGTGGGCTGAGGTTACTTGTAATATGCTTCCGGGTGTTTCTATCTGTGTAACTATTTAATAGTATTTATTATATAGTTTTTCATAACACTCGCTCGTACGGTGAAAGGACAACATTGTGATGAAACTCAAGCACCACAAGGTGTGTGAACCCTACAACGGCGATAGGCTTACCTCCTGTCATGTTGGGTTGAATAAGTGCGTGAACCGTATGCATTTGCTTGCCTACCCCGCTTTGGGATTAAAAGGCGTAGAAATGTATACATATAGGGCCTTACTAATAAATAATAAATAAATACACTTCACGCCTTTAATCCGCCTTACTAATAATGGCGGAAATGCTATTTCGAAGATACACAAAGCTCAACTTAACTTGTCAGTTGTATGTCAAATACGGAATAACCAGATCAAGTAGACATGTAGTAACCATTGTATAAGTGACAATGCATTTATTGGCAAGGTGGTTAGTATTTATGTAACTAGATAACTGACTTTTGGCCATAGGTTAATTTGGGTTTCAATGTTATTTGAGTCATTGCATTTGAGCTTCCCAATTACGTATTTATAGCCAGGAATATGTTGAGTTTGGAGTTATGCTGCATATTTTTTTAAGACATATCCTGCCCTATATACATAAACCAGTGGACATGCCGCGATTTCATTCGCTTAGTTTGAGATTTTCATACAAATTTGAACAACCACCACAACATGCTCTAGTCAATATTTTTCAAAAATCCGATCTTAGCGAAATCTCAATTCAAGCGGTTTTGGCAGGGCGATGATTTGTTAGTTTGACTTTGTATATATAAACTAGTGGACTCGACAGACGTTGTCCTGTCTTAACTGTTCATATGAATATAAAATTAGTATAACCTCCAGGGTGGCCTGTGCCCAGCAGTGGATGTCACGAAATATAAACTATCCTATCTTTCAAATTGGACGAAATTACATATAAATGTTAACTTTAGTGAATATCGGTACCTAGCCTTGGTGAAGAGTTCATTGGGAACAAACATCATGACACTGGATTTTTACATATTAAGATATAAAATAGCAGCAGTCAAGCAATGGACGTCATGTGGCTGATGATGATATATCAGTGCCTTTTCCACAAGGTCGGCAGTAAAAGTAATTCCCAAGGATTGACACCTATTTACGAAATATACCTACATATCTACTCACCCACAAACACACAGGACCTTCCTTAGTCTATGTCGTGAGCACAACAAAAAAGGATCTAGCAATAATTCTATTATTAGGTCGGGTGTCCAGAATACTAAGGTAGGCAGTGTCTTTTTGCCTATATATCACAGCGGCGTGCACACCATGTGCACGCCGCTGTGATATATGTACGTACCTTCATATAAACATCCAACAAATCTCCACCTTCATCCTTTGTGCCGTTCTGGACGCGGGAGAGCCTTCACCGACGCCCACGGACCTATTTCGAGGGTATAGAGGGCGCTGGGCATAGAAATCAGGAAGATAAGAAGGCACTAGTTTCGCTTGACCCTAAACAATCAACCCGATTGGTTAATTGATAGTCACTGCAAGTTAATTGGACAGATTGCCTCGTTTTCAATGGTTCATATGGGTTAAGCGTAAGAAACACTAACGTAGCTAACTATATTGTCTTTCGGTGTTAGCCTCTAATTAAGACAGCACTATATAATGTTTAAGTGTATTTTTTTTATTGAATGTAAATGTGTATGTCTTGTTGGCTTCCCAAAATAAATAAATAAATAAACACCATCTGCATTCAACCTCACGTTTTGTTCCCTGGACTCACACTCCCCTTCCTCGGCCCCACCACACTGCCATCTAGCGGTGATGGACCTGCAATTCCATAGAGAATAGGGACAAAGGCGCTTCGTGATACCGAATGTCCTTGCCTCTTGGTCAGGGACCGGATAACCGCAAAATAAGGGTTTTCTAAAATATCGGTACGGTTACATACCGGTAGCGCGAGGCACAACGCGATACGGTTAAGGGATAAAATTATACCGTTTCGCGAAATAGCGGTATGGTATATCGTAACAAAATGAGGCGTAACGGTTGTATACCGAAATAATATCGGTATGACTTTCGGATAGGCTCGGAACACGAATTGGCTCGGGTGGGGTGGGGGACGCTTGCCTGACGCGCGAGTCCTGTTACCGCCCGCGCGCCCCGCCCTACCTACCCGAAGACGCCTGCTATCGCTCTGTTTACGAATAACGGTATGATAACGGTATAAAATGTCCGGCTACGAATTTCGGTATAAAAAGGCCTAACCGGTATAATACCCTTATTCTTCTACCGGTATCAAGTCCCTGCTCTTGGTGAATGCCCATCGAGACCATCTGGCTACGTCATGTGACGCAATCTGATAGCCTGCGCCACTCGGGCCGACCAGTCTTCAACGCCGCCAAAGGGTACCTTTTAGCTTTGTTATGCGGCTCTACTCAAGGACTGAGCCCCCTCACCGCTAAAAAACAAGAGACGTTCAACGTTTCTAAGGCCAACATTTTGCTAGTGTAATGTACATAGCTGAGGGTAGTAATCAATGATAGCTACATGGTTATTTTCAGGGTAACGTAATATTAGCGTGAAATTAAAGGACATTAATTATATTATATACACACCTCACGCCTTTTTATCCCAAAGCGGGGTAGGCAGAGGCACTTGCTAAGGCTAAGCTTGCATGTGTCCACGGTTCACCTAGTGTATTTTAACCCAACGTGACAGGGGGTGAGCTCATCGCCGTTATAGGGTTCACACACCTTGTGGTGTGCGGGTTTCATCATGATGTTGTCCTTCACCGTACGAGCGTTGCATTGCGTACATAAGCTCTGAAAGAGTCCCATTGGTACACGTCCAGTAGCCGGACTCGAACCCGCCACCTCTCGGTTACAAGTCAAGTATCCGACCAACTAGACCACAGACGCTCACTTACATTCATTATGTTATTATAATTGCAGAAATAGAGTCGGAACTACTTATGCACTGCTCCGGCGATGTAAATTTCACTCAAGGACCAGACCTAAGTTCCATCAGAAACATGATTGATATGGTAAGTGACGTCACGTTCGGGATGTAACCCCGATCTCACAAAACAATTAACCCTTGTTTTGTGGGATCCAAGACAGAAGGTTGGTCATCCCCGGGATCTAGTCAAATCGTCATACGTCCAACTCTGCGCAGTACAGCCTCCAGGTCTTGTATTGTATTGAATATACATTTAAAAATGTCGTGGGTAAATAGGTACCTAATGAACAAGTGTGCTCTATCGTAGACCACTTCGCTGCTTAACATCAGGCAGGAAGGTGGTCACTATGTTAAAATAAAAACTCTAACAGAAGACACAGTTGTAGGAAAGAAAATGGGATTATCTCTCGAGGCAGTTGCTGTAGTGGAAACTGAATAAATATAATGTTACCTCTCTCTACTTTTAACCCTTTTTTTAGACAACGTAATTATAATACACTAACTAAATTATAACGAGTGAAGAGAAAATTTCTAAAAAATAAATCTCTGAAACAAAACATGTGTTCAAATCGCAGTCATTTAAGTATATTTTAATCACATTTACAGATAAAAGAAGACCCGGTCGAGGAACCCGAAGTAGGAAATGACGATGAAGAAATAATTAAACGGCACAGTTTACAAATAAATAAACTAAACCCTCTTATAGGACGTTTTGTATCAAAAGATGGTAATCAAACTTTACAAGATGCCGAAGTCAAAGCAAGAAAAAGAGAGAATGAAAAACGCTCAAAAGACAAAAGTAATATTAGTTCTGGTATTGAATATAACGAAAATAAAGCATCAACTGTGATACATGAAAACAACAAACATTCCAAAAGAAATACAAATAAAACGAGTAGAAATGCTGCGATGAATTCAATACTGGCCAACAAACTACCAATAAACGTCCAAGCGGACATTATACTTCTAAAACCAACAGATTTTATGAATGAAAATTTTCTGAAACTGCAAGAAGTAAAGTCATCAATGCGTAAAGAAAATAAATTATTTGAGAAATCTTCACCGATACTTCAATCGTCACATACAAACCTAACAGTTGAACATGTAACAAAAAAATATGATAATGTGAATGAAGTAAATAGACCAAATAATTCGGTATTGCGTTCAGCAAAAACATTCAAAACAGTCAAACAGAAGACAACAATTCCAGAATCTATACCAGTTCTTAAACCGACAGATGAAAATCTAACACTCGAACCCGACCCATTACAAAGTGTTGCCAAAGTAAGTGACATTGTTTCACCAAATGATTCGTTTCTATCTGGCAGTATGTTCAAAAGAAGAGTCAAACAAAAGCCAACCATCCCCGATATTCCGAAGGAGATTCCAAAAGTAAAGATTAACGATAAAAAATTTGTGCCGAGCGCCGCTTCCCATGAGCAATACAAGATTTATTTGGCGCGAAGTGAAATGAAAAGTCAGGTCGTGGAAACAGTATGGACACGAGCGGAGAAGCAAATGAAAGAAATAGACGAGCGAAGAAGAATAGAGAAGGAATTAGCTGAAGCAGAGGCAGCAGCTGCGAAGGCTGCTGCGGCAGAAGCCATTAACGAGCAAAGTACCACAGATGGTATAGAATCTGTTGAAGAAATGCAAAATATACTAACAGAAACACTAAATGACGTACAAAATGTAGAAATAGACTCTGCCTTTGCAAAAACAGAAGAAATGCGTTCTATTGTTGATGGTATTTCAGCAGAACCTGATACTTTGGATTTAAAAAACGCGTTTGAAGATTCTGAACTTAATGGTAGGTAAACCGGTAAACCGTTATGTTGCATTTCAAATTCGTTGAATTTCTACTGGTCTTATATCTGGTACTCTTTAACTCTTAGAATTTGTTTTCTTTCAGTAAATTTGAAAATTATTTCTTGTAATAATTCCTAAAAAATCGAAATAAAAATATTTACTACCTCCTGTGTCTGGACCCTCGTGGTAAACATTTCCTTAATAGATTTAGGCCACGCTTTACTGTTTTCGCAATTGCCCTAACATTAGACTTTTAAGTCACAAAAACGTAATAGTAGCAGAGTAATAAAACTAACACATTGTTTCTTACATCCCAGGCCAGGCAAGTGACATTGTGGGGGCACCAGACGTAATGCCTTTTGGTGCTTCCCGGTCCATCCTCGCCAATGCGTCAGAGAAGGCCACCGTGGGGGTTTTAGTCGGTAAGAGGTCTAACAGCTCTATCTTCGCAGTGTCGTGGAGGTGTCTGCATGGAAAAATAAAAAATGAGTAATTTTCTCCCCGTGTTCTTAGGTTACCCTCCTGCTGTATGTTTGCCGCAACACCGCCATCTGTTGACGGGAAAGTGCATCGTTTGCGCCACGCTGTGCGTTCAAAACGAGAATGCGGAGAGAACTGTCAAATTCATAAAGATTGACGATGTTTGTGATTAAAATAATTCTCGTTTTAATAACCTTATAAGGGACGTAATGATGAAACAGTTCAAGAAATTGTCAAAACTTTTTCTGTGTATTTCACAAATATATAAATGTATTATATGTGGAAAATTAATTTTGAGTGTACTGGATAGCAAAAAAATCGGACCAACTGACATCTTGGCACTTCATCCCCAATTTTGGGATACCAAACACATTGGGATACCATAGTACTTGTAATATACCCATGCTATAAAGGACATCAGGCCATGAATACCTTATAGGAAATGGAAAATGAACTAGCACGGAAGGGCAGGACCTGCGAGTTAGGTTATCACTGGTAATTTTCTTTAACACGTCATTTTCTCTGATTCGCCATTTTTCCTTATTCGTCATTTTCATAAAAAATCTTTAACACGTCATTTGCTTTAATTGGTCATTTTCGTTAATTCGTCATTTTCGTTGATTCGTCAATTGTTGTTGTACCTATGTACAGTCAGTTAATGTAGGAAAATTAAAAATAAATAAATAAAGGTACAAAATACAAAATGTTTATTGCGTTCTAAGTGTACAGTAAGGTTCTTATAATATAGGTTTAGTTACAACTTAGAAGTCATTTTCTGACATTGCAAAGTTTAAGGTACCTAGTAGAAGCTGCAGACAGGCATCTCTTCAGGTCCATGTCTGCAGCATCAACCAGCCACCCACTTAGTTAGTACTTACTTATATTAGGAACTTAGAATATTTATATTAGTAGGTCTTCTTATCTTATTTAAATATTTGGATAAAAAACATAACAACTTTTAAACAATGTTTAACAAAAAACAAAACAAAATAACGACGCATATTGTACCTAAGTAATTACTTATTTTATAGGTGTGACTCTTAATATAAAGTTACTATTTATTTGTAATGTACTTGTGTTCCATGTACTCATTTACAGAGTAGAAACAATTGTGAATTAAAAACTCTTTTAATAGTCTCCTAAATTTGGGCTCTTGTTTTTCTGTTCGGATATTGGGTGGTAATTTATTAAAAAGTTTGACTGCCATATAATATGGACTGCAATTCAGCATTTTTATCCTAGATCCTGGTAAATACAACCTGCCTTTATGTCTCGTATTTATATTGTGAGTATCTTGCACTTTAATAAAAGTCTCATAGTTTTTAAAAACAAATATACATATATCTTCTATGTAAATAGAACATAGAGTTAGAATCTTAAGGTCTTTAAAGTATGGTTTGCAGCTAACAGTATTTTTTATTTGTACTATTATACGAATACATTTTTTTTGTAGTATGAAAAGTTCGTGAAAATCTGGACTAGTTCCCCATAGCATGATACCATATTTGAGCCAGGAGAAAGCATACGCAAGGTACGATAGTATACTTACTATACAAATATATGTAGTAGTATATAATAGTATACTTATAACAACACTACCTACTGGTAGTGTTGTTGTATTACTGAAAAACAAAAGATATTATTTCCATATTAAAATAAACAAATCTCCCTATGACTTATTGCGTAAGAAACTATTTAGATGATCACTCCATACTTATGTGTCTAAATAAAATGAAAATATTATTTTGTTCGCTTATTGTATCGGGCAACATTAATCATTGCTAATTTACACAGGCACTTCCAAAGAGAACCATCAGTATCTTCAAATAAATATTCGAATTGAAAATTTATGTACACGCACGGTTTTTCGCATTTTCATAATTAAATCTCGCGCGGAAAAAAGATCGCCTTGTACAGCCGATGTCATCAGTGTTGTGTGCCGATATAGTGACTCTTTGAGGGTAGTTGCGGATTCGTATCAAACGAGGAAACGTCGCAGCCGCCGCACTCCAGTCCACTCACACAGTGACCACGACGCAACTGCGTCGAAACGTCGAGTAGAATAACAAAGGTAAGCTCGAGCTTGTCTATGGTTATTTTAATATTGAGTTAATTTATGGATTATTTCGACGTGTGTAGGCACGATCGTCAGTGTTGTATGGATCACTATAATGGAAGCTCTTATTACCGATTCGTCCCAAGATTCTTGATGATGACCGCCCATTCCTTATATTTATGAGCATGACTGTACATACAACAACATTTGACGAATCAACTAAAATGACCAATTAAAGCAAATGGCGAAATAGGGAAAATGACGGTCTTAAAGATTTTGATGAAAATGACGAATAAGGGTAAATGGCGAGTCAGAGAAAATAACGTGTTATAAATGACCAGTGATAACCTAACTCGGACCTGCAGCAGCATAGAACCAGCTCCATTTGCTGGAGTCTCACAAGGTACGGCGTGAACCAAGCAATAAAACGAGAAACCAGATAAATAGGCTAATGAAAAAGTGGAACAGCCTATCTGGACTTAAACATTGTAAGGTTGAAGATTTAACCATTGGTCAAGCAAATTCTAGAAGACAATTAGAAGAACAGGATAGTAACTGGTATTTATGATTAACTTCGCGTTTTATGAAATACAAATATACAAACTAGCAGACAAAACAGATTGCAGACGTTCTTTTTTTTTAATATATAAATATAAATAAATATTTTAGAACAACACACATTGCCTTCATCCCATGTTAAGTAGCTAAAGCACTTGTGTTATGGAAATAAGGCAACGATTTTTTTCATTTAAATATATATGAATAAAACACCCAGACATACCCAACAAGTGCTTAAAAGATCATCACCTAAGCACCTGTCAGCGGTGGGAATCGAACCCACGGCCCTACGGAGCAGAGGCAGACATGCTGACCACTACACCAACGGGCCCGTCATCACTATGGCGAGAAAGACGATACATTGAAATACATTTATCAAACAATAAATTACGACCTCCGACAGATTAAAGGTCATAGGACTTAAAAAACATTATTAAGGCTAGCGTTAACGCCCACCTGTATCTTCTAAATATATAATAAATAATGGAGAACATTGTTCCAATTATGTCTGCCACAAAAATTGCAATGGCCTGCAGATTTTGGGAACAACAATTCAATTGAGGTTTCCATTGTTGTGTTCCTATGGCACCCGAGAGATGCAGAGGGCCTTGACAAAATCACGCCACGCCTTCCTGTCCTCAGCAACGCTCTTGGCCTCGCTCCAGCTCACTCCTGCGGCACGCAGTTCACTCTC
>SJJU01015324.1:0-21017 GCA_012932125.1 Conopomorpha cramerella
CGTGCATCAAAAAAGTCTAACCTAACCAAAATACTGACTTAGCGACAAAATTATTGATTTGGTCTTCTAATTGCCATTCTGATGATAACTTTGGCTTTTTAGGTGTGCAAGTTAGTAATGTTGATGTACAGTTTATTATTTTCCATTTAAATATCATGAAGTTTTTGTACATAATATGTACGTAGCTACGACCTCCTACAAAGCACAACAGGACCTCCAGTCCACCATCTGCTAGCGATTTAAAGGCAACTAAATTGCCACTACAAGGTGGGTTTAGTATTTAACAATTATGCCGACACATGCCTGTGTGCCTACCTATGTCATATATTTATTGTAAACGATCTAGATCGGCCGTGAAACAGATAACGATCGGGTCACCGTGAACTACATGCAAGACATATGGACATTAATCAAACTATGTTACATGTTACAACCCCACCCAGTGTTATCCGCATAATTAGGGTAATGTACCTATTTTTTTATTGTTATTGCATACTGCGTGTAAAAAGACCCCGAACAATGGTCTTAGAAACGATGCCTTGTCCTTGGGCTCGTAAATATGAACAACTTTTACTATGGCGAGAATGTGAGGAAACGAACGAAAATTTTTTTTTTCATCTCCATACAAAATGTCATCTCTGGAGGAAAATATTGTCTATTTTCTATGGATTTTTTTTTCATTTCCTCGCATTGTCGACATAGTAAAAGTTGTTCATACTGACGAGCCCAACAACGTTTCTAGGACTATAATTATTGCTCGGGGTCCTTTTACACTCTGTATGCCATCTTAATCTTAAAGATTTTATGTGTGTCGTCATTGAAGAGGTCTTGGGTAGGAGAAGGAATTCATGTTGATTTCTCAAAAGGGTTTCAAGTTAAGAGCAAGGAGCTTCTCAGGCTCATGATAACACTATCTTGTCAGATAGAACATGCGTCTTGACTACACCTCCACTTATTGTTTGTATCTATGTTCTGCTTATGATATGTAATTATTTTATTATTTATACGTATTTCGCTATGAATCGGTAGGCTTATTGTTTGGGATAAACTTTGTCTAAGAAACGCTTATTTGGTAATTGAAATAGAAAGTGAAAAAAAAAACAAGCGGGGGTTAATTTTTAGTCGGTTCGAGTCCCGGTTGATACTAACAAAATTAAAAAAATGTTTGAATGCAGTTTTGTTTCTTTTTAAAAATAAAAGGAATGTTTCCTTTCAGTAAAATGAGCTAACTAAAGGATTTTTCCTCCAGGGCCCATAACTTTTTTCCACCCTGTATATTTTGTTGTATGTGTATGTAGATATGTACCAACTATATCCTGTATAAATATTTTTTTGTTTTGTATTGTACTTTTTAAAAATACTAACCCCCGCACCTATGTTCTCCTACGTTGTGAGGTCGACTGGTAGAGAATACTTTAGTATTAAGTCCACTTTACCTTTAGTGCAATAAAGTATTAATAAATATTTTCTTGGAAAGATTAAAGTGATATAATTAGCTCTTATTAAATTAAATAAAAAAATGTTATCGTCCTTTATCTGAAGTCTAGGTCAAGAGCTAGATATTATGCAATGATTCAGTCCAGCAAGTTATTGTAAAAAAGTATCTTCTCTACCTCTTGTAATCCAAAAATAAATTACATGAAATAATTAGAAATCTTTTATAGGCTAAAATATGTCTTAATAGTCTTGAGGTATTATTACTACACATTATATTTTGCCGTGACGGCGAATAGAATACATGTGTGCCCATCCCAGTCTAACTTTTCTCGTCATGGGTCGTAAGAGGCGACCGAGGGAACTCCAGAGGACGGGCCGCAGCGCTCTCTGTGAGTTAAACAACAACACCATCACCACTGTGATCGCCAACCCGCATACCAAGCGTTGCGATTATTGGCATTTCACCCCAAATGACGGAAATCATTGGAGGAGGCTCTCGTCCAGCAGTGGACGTTATATGGCTGATGATGACGCCGATGAAATCGCGAGTCGTCCACTACTTAGTTAATAATCAAGTAAGGCACACGCAATCGACTAAAAAACTTTTCAGATTATGCCTGTGCTTATGGTTAAGTGTACAGTGGGGCACGGATTAGAGGCAGTAGGCTAGAGTTTCTAGGACAAATCGATATCCACCCGGCCACCACGCCGCCGCCGACAGCTTCGAACCAAGTACGCCCTGGTAGCGGGGACAATCCTTAAGAATAAATTTCTTTGAATCTACATTCTACTATAGACTTTGATAGATGGGCATTTAAAAGGTACACTGTTAATATGCAGCTAACCGTCAGCGAGGAACTAATATTATGAAAATTCAATAATTAAAAACATCGACCTTGTTAAAATCATTTTAGTTCCGCTAGATTTGATTGTACGCGTAAATTAGAGTTTCTGCGGCAAGAAATTAGCTTAGTAAAATGCTTACAAACCAATATACAGGGCGAGGCTGAAATAACCTTTTAAACCCAAGTTTAATAAGTCTAAGTCCATTTCCAATTGTGTCATTGCCCCCGGTAAAAATTGACGTCTTCATACGAACAGACAATCAGCTGATAGGAGTTTGTGAGTTTGTTTAGGAAGATCGAACCTCGATACCCGCTGAAATGGGCTGAGTGCAGTGTGGTCTACGCACACAGTATACTTCCAATTCGGCATTCAAACTCCTTTCCGTAATTTTTCAGTTTATTCGTACAAAACAATTATTCAGAAATACATTTTTCCTTTAACATATATTAGTTAGCAACACACCCCGGCTTCCCACGAGCTATAAGTGTTTCACTACTATAGTATGCATGTATTATACGAGGGTTACTCAAATTTATTGTCCTTGTATAATTTCTAAAACGATCACGAGCCCCTAACCCCAAATAAGATAAATAAACTAACTGTAGAAGAAAATATGGTTCTCAATTTCAAATAGATTTAACAAATACAGTAAGTATCAAAAGGGAAAATATATTAAAGGGATTTGGTGGGCTTGTCTCGTAGCAAATTGAATCAACAGTAATTTTAGACAGCTTTAACGTTAATTCTGATTTAAAACCAAGTGCGCGCTTCATTTTGAATCGCAAACTCTTGACAACGAACCAGACACCATTACGTAAATATTTCCGCGAACCCCCTACCGTCTAATAGGGAACCTCTAGGGGTTGGCGAACCCCTCTTTGAGGGGTTTTACAGGGGTTTATACAAATAATACCTTCCCCAAGAATCCCTCTACCTACTAAAGAATACCGCATCAAAATCCATTGCGTAGTATTAAAGATCTCAGATATGTATGTACAGACAGCGGGGGGCGGTTTTTTTTAATCACTATGAACAAGCGTTTGACCACCATCCATATCAATATCCACCAATATCGATTATAATAACGGTACCTTGATTATACTTTTATTGGATAATGCTTTTGGTTTTATTTCTATATATTTATTAATTCTATGTATTTAGTATTGACATTGTGTTCCTTATTTTTAATCCAATGACATGTCTATTACCCACTTCTCGTACAACTTAAAACAACTTTTTTTATGCAAGAAATGTGTTACAAATATAATTTAAAACAACTACCTACACTCCCCACACTACCATTTCTTATGCAAATAAATGATTGATTGTGGTTTGGGTCACCTTGCGTTACATTTAGGTGAGAATAATCCTTGAACATAGAACGCCAAGATACTTTATGGAACTCTATAAAATATCGGTCCGGATACAATGTTTCCTTGTGGCGTATGTACTAAGTACTTAGAACTTGAAATAGTTCAAAGCATATTATATTGTTTCTATCAACATCCTCCGAGACGTGGAACAAAAGCCAAACGACTAACATTTTTATAACAAGTAGATAAAAGAGCAACTATGCCA
This sequence comes from Conopomorpha cramerella, assembly GCA_012932125.1. Classification (NCBI taxonomy): domain Eukaryota; kingdom Metazoa; phylum Arthropoda; class Insecta; order Lepidoptera; family Gracillariidae; genus Conopomorpha; species Conopomorpha cramerella. The sequence goes on from SJJU01015324.1 coordinate 3,862, forward strand.
TAGGATAAATACTTTACTAGTAACCAAGGTAAATGTTTATAAATACTAAATGATTCACAGAAATACCTCAGCGACTATGACGCGGGATTAGTGTGGTCGATAGTTGACTCGTGACTTAACGTTATTTCCTAAACTTGACTCACGACGTCACAAACACACCTCCGGCTCGTTGCTTAGGTAAATACGAAGCTACATATAATTATGACGTGACTAAGCAACAGTCGTTTTTCGACAACACTTTTAAAAGGTACGCAAAACTCTTACCTAAATACATATGTAAATTTTCTTTCTGATAATACATTTATATACATTATGCAAAGATATAGGTACGACTATGTGTATGTACATTTATCATTTATATATTACATCTATGTTCTCTCTCCAGAAAATGGTATATCAATTTTCATAACACTTCATTAGGGTAGCGTTGTTGTATTATGACAAGCTGCTTTCAACCTTAAAGAGGTAGAACATATTGTTGCTGACTGTACATAAAAGCAAAATACCACTCATTCATCATCGCCTATCCGAAACCGCTGAAGATAGAGATTTGAAATTTGCTATGAAGGTATTAAAGGTGATTCCACTAATGGTTCCATTATTATAAATAACACAGGTTTTCCAAAATATGGATTAGGACGTGATATACAGGCATTTATTTGGAGCTAGCAATACATACATTTGCATTAATATATATTATTTATTCAATTTAATTGTCAGGTAGGTAGTATCTTGATTAAAATATTTTAGACTCTACATTAAAGTCCACACACATTAAGCGTCCTAACATGGCAACAAACTGTGAAAATGTGAAGTTATAGAGTGTGACGTTATTGTTCAGTTTGGAACAGTTCCCACACACCTCCCGGAGCGAAAGTAAATTTACGACACGTTGCCTTTGATTTTGATACATTGCTGCTATGAAGTCGAATATAAAAACACAAATTGTTGTTTATGCAGCTCTGTACACTGAAAAACGTAGGTACTATAGTTAGTTAACTGTATTTGGAAACCGAATATTGAAGTCAATCAGGTGTAGTTTGTTGACATTGTGGTAAGTCACCGGCGGCTACCGGTGTGTGTGTGTGTGTGTGTGAACTTTGACTCTGCAGAAAGACAATAGCCGGAAATCGACATGCAGTATTTAAATAAATAGACTCATATCCAAAGTATTAGACATTTTAAAATTTTCATTCGTCTTCCGGCGTGAATTAGATCAATTTAGAGCGGGGCGGCACGATCGTGTGACCTAATGTTGGAAAACACAACAATTGGGCACGAGTTTATTTGTAAATAGTTCAATTTACCTTGTTAAGTCCTGGTGTACGAAGTCGGTCTAGGCCGGAGAGTTGGCTGACGGGCTGGCCGTCGCCGGTGCCCCAGAATCCCAGTCTGTCGCGGTCCATGGTGCGAAGCGTCCGATTCTCTCCGTCGGCCGGCAGCGACTGCTTGGCGGCGCCGAAAGACGAGCAATACTTGTCCCGCTGGGGGGCGCCTGCATTCATAGCGCTCTCGCTCCTGGGAAAAAGGGAAATTTTCAGCGATAAGCGACCACATGCCGTTGCGGGGAAACGATAACAGATGGCGCTATCGCACGGGATACGCGGTGAAGTTTTATCGGTGGACCTACTTGGTCAATTTTCAAAGAGATAGTTATAAATAACACAACAGAAATAATGTACATAGATACGTCGTTATTCTATTAATGTTCATTAGTAATCCAATAGAATTAGCCGACTTTAATATACATACCTAAAGCTGTAACTACACAGTTACTACATTATCTGGTAGGTAAACGTTTACACTGATTTATCATTTATGTTAGTAAATAATAATGATCTACTTACCTATACCTAAATGTTTATAAGTTTTAAACTAACGTTTGAATGTTAGCTACATACAACCTACCTAGAATGGATCGAGAAAATTTAAAAATAATTATGATACTGGGAATTAGGTACTTAGAGAGGTGACCATTGAAAATATTAGCTACCTACGAACTAATTATATACATTTATTACCCAAATTGAAAACATTTTTACACACTAATTGTTGTACTTACATACTAAGCAAAAAATGTGTTACTACTAGGATCGTATTACTATCTATAGTAATCCGGTATATCCCCACCCACTTTTCCACCACTGTGATTCCTGTTAGAGCCAGGATCTACAGCGGCATCCAGAATAGACCAGATCAATCAATGACAACTGGGCTAGATCCCGGGAAACATATATATGCTCTCTGCCTTGCAATGCAAGCAAACATACCACTTTTCACTTCCCTAATCTAAACAGTGGGAAACAGCATCATAACAAACGAGGCAAAAATTGCAATTTGGGAGAGCACCACGGGTGAATACGGAGTACTAAACCTAGCGGAGCTGATGTTCTGTACTAATATCAAATGAACTAGGTACCTACTACTACTACATAACTTGAAATAAAGCAAGTGAAATATATTGTTTTTAAAGTTATTTATTACAACCGACATTTAAGTTGGAATATTTAATAATCACTTACTTCGGGCCATTATTCGTGGACATGCATTCACAAGATGTGCATATTCTGAAACCCGTCAGGTAATAAACAAAGAAGAAATAAAAACTTACAAAAAAATCCCTACATAAAATACAATTTCAGGCACAAAATACCATTGTGAATGTAAGCTTGTTTGTTAAGCTTTCTCGCGAAAACACCTGAATAGTTTTGTCGAAACTTGGTGGGAAGATATAATCCTGAAATAGGATAGATTTCTAAATAGGATAGCTTCCATGATCTTCTTCTAGTCTTCTATGAAGGATATAAAAGATTGGAAATGCCGAACAATGAGGAGTATTCGGAGGTTCCCGGGTAATTAAATACCAAAAACCCACCCTTAGTTGGAAATCTGTAAAATGGATAACTGATTGGTCCGGGTGTAAAGTAAGAGTTTTTTGATCTGTATGCATGTTATCTCTGTGCAAAAAAAAATAAACAATCAAGTGAGATCTCAAACCACGGGTAGGTACAGTGGTGACCTAGCCTTTGGTCAAACCATTAATGTTATCTATTTGTATATGGCGTGATTTGATAATAATATCGCCACAGAGTAAAAACGCACGGGTGCCTGGGTCGCAACAGTACAAAGAACATAGTTAAGTTTTTAAGATAGGTACCGCTAGATTAAACCACACGTTTAGCTATAAAGGTCCTCAGGGGTCAAACTGAGGGCGAATTAGTTATTGTTGTGGCTTTCGCTACTAAGGGCTTAAAGTCAATGATAATATCAAACTTCTTATTATAAAGTTTGACTATCCAGTCAATAATCTAAATAATAAATCAATATTACATCCATAAAGTACTTACAATTTCTTAGAATTAAAGCCCGCGCCATTCATTTGCTGAGCGTCAAACTTGCTTTCCGATTTGACTTTTCTTGACAAGAATTCCATATTTTTTAAATATTTTCACAGATCAAAAGTATCACAGGTTGCCAGTAGTTTTTGGTGCAAAAAGTTTTTCGTTATAATAGCTTTTTAATTTAGTTTCATTTTAATAGAGTGGATTAGCAGCGTTCTGAATGCCAACTGAAGGATAGGAAGACTACGGAGGCTGTAGGTAAACTCGTCACTTTATCAAGCCAATCAAGCATGAGGTATTGAACAAGATATCAACTGCAACAAATGTAAGGTGACCTCTGATATATACTGATCTTCATTTATAAAACATGAATAATTTAACTATGATTGTTTCACATTGTCCGCCTAAAGTCACTCCTATGACACTCGATAATATTTGAACGGTCGTGACACTGCAGAGAGCTGTGGAAATTGCTCTACCTAACATGTGTATACATACACACTTAATCTACCTACCACGTAATCAATAAGTAGTTATTTTTTTGAAAACCATAAAGGGTAATGTTAAATATCATGTTGAGATTAAAACGTAATAATACAGAGCTATTGCATAAGCACATTTTTTTAATGATGGCCAAAACCGTTTTAGGATATGTAATAATGTTTTTTTTTAGTTAATTTTACACAGATAAATAAACAAACAGTACTTAGTAAAAAAAATGCCCTTGTACTTATACATGCATCGTTCCGACATTCCAAATGAGGACTACCTTAGAAAAAATCATTATGTAAGTAGGTCATTATGTCAAAAAAAATGTGGACGATATTTACATAAGTGACAGCTATATACCTACTTATATTTTTGGCGATAAGCAAAATGTATCCTACAATCATCATTAGGTATGTTTGCAGGCTATTTTCATTTCACAATCAGCGTTTGCACGATGCAGAGCATTCACAAACACTCAAAACTGATAGTTACAATACCTATTCAATGCTCCAAAATTATCTACGGTCATTGTACTTAAAATAAAGTTTGGCATTTAACCGGGATACTGAAAAGTAGAAGAAGATTTTTCCAAACTTTTATTGATTGATTGATAAACATTTATTTAGCTTTGCGACTTTTCTAATGTCATGAAGAACAATTGGATATTTGGAAACGAAAGAGATGCAACTCTATTGTTCGTCTACGGACTCGATCCTTTGTTTCTCATTCCTCATCAATTTCTTTACTTCTTCATTTCTTTAAAGAAAACTACTCTTTATAACAAACTCTTCCCTACGATCACTCTTTAAAATAAATGAATGCTGACCATTTATTTGGGCCCTAGCCCTACACATACCTAAAGCTTAAATTGTGTGTAAAACGCTTCATGTGTGTATGATCTCTACTACTTTGTATTTAGTAAATTTATCGAATTTATTTTCATCAAAATCAAAATATTTCATCGTTACCTCTATAAGTAATATACAGTAGCATAACATAACGGTCAAAACGGCAAACAAAAGCAATCGTCTCCAGTTCTAATTAACTTATTTTACTGACCAGAGGAACCGGGAAGAAACTGACATCTTTTCAAATATGACTATTAAGTCAGTATATTAAGTAACTATTAAGTTAGTATTAACTAATTTGACAACTGCTTGATTGAAGGGCGCTAAATGATAATGACACTAAATAACATAAAAGCGTGTCCTTGTGGTTTTTGTAACTGAACCCATTAGACCAGCTCATTACCAACATTAGTAATATGGGATGTTAACAATTTATCATTAATTTAGGAAGGTTAGGAATAGGAAGACTAATGTGTTTTTCGCGTATCTACTTAGTTTCTAAGTGAGTAATTTCTTTAGTTACGCTTTAGAAACCAAAGAGCTGGACAACTTTCCATGATGTCCTTGAACAAGAAATTGTACTGTTGGTAACCGTAACCTGTATGGTTTTTTATTTTTCAAATGTTTCGTTTTTGTTAATGAGCAGTTTAACACAACATTTTACATTTATAAATTTTTACCTAAAGCTAAAAAAATTCACCCGTAGAAAATTTATAAAAAATAATCATCATTTCATCTTCATCAGTTGTCTTTCTAAGCAAATAAAATCTATTTCGGATAATTCCACGGATTGTAGACATAGTAAAAGTTGGTCATTTTGATGAGGACAACGTTCGTAAGCCCTTTGCCCGGGGTCCGCGCAGTACCTACTACTACTGTAACTGTAATCCAGCTCTAATCACTGTAACAACAAGTCTGTTCGTCTGATCTGATTGAGCTCTGGATCCTGACTCTAACAGAGACACAGTCGTCTCTGGGTCCTCCTGCGTAAGCGGGTTTAGGTAACCGTGACAAACGCTGGTCAGAAGATAAAATACTATAGGTAAACTAATACAGCTTAATACTAAAGTAAGAATTATACTTTGTTACATAGGTGTACTAGAAATGTCACTATCCCACGCGATGTGAGCGGCGTGGCTGACTCGCCCGCGACGAAGGGCAGGCTCGGGTCGCGCATGGCCGTCGGCGTGATGCGTGATTATAAGATCAATAGCTACACATTATAACCGATGTATGCAATTAATAGCTGCATGTCAACTAGTAGCTCATATGCACGTCACTAGTGTCTGTTACTCTGTAAGTAATGTGGACACATTACATCGCATACTAACTCGGGGTTTCTTGATACGTATATGAAATCTGTTGATAAGCGCTTTGATTGGCTAATTGACAAAAAAACACTTGCAAACATTATCCTTATATCCACTGACAATGATTTAAAACAAAATCTATCTTCCCTTGGCAGATACCAGCAGAAACATGGTAGGTGGAGTTGGAGAGGGCTGCAGACTGCATCACTGGACCGTTCTTACGAAGTAAACTATTGGAAAAAGATGCCTGAAAAACAGCTATAACAACCCTTTTTATTTTGTCCCATAATAACAAACCATTCGTAACTAATTTTGCTGGTCGATTTTTTTGGACAAATTCGGCTTAATTCCCAGGACGCTTTTGGAAACGCTTCTATTTTTTACGTTCCATGGAAACTCTCCTGCCTTTAACTAAACTGCTTACTTGCATGCATGATTATAATATGCCTAATTTATTGTACTGAATTTGTTTTTTGTGTGTTTTTTAGCAAAAATAAATGTCTATGTCTACTTCAAAAAACTATCTATGAACAACATAAAATAAAAACAATCGGCCTCTTACAGTATTACCCTTACTAAACCATGTGATACTTGCAGTAGGTAATGTTCATTTCAAATTACATAGGTTGTTTATATAAACTTGACTAGCGATATTGTGGGCGCAGCCTCCTTGGCTAATTCATAGAGGTTAATTCGGTCACACACTCTAAGAGCAGACAACGAGATGCATTTTGCTTTCAAATTGTGTAGAATAAGCTTAGATTTTGGAAAGATTTATAAAAGGAACACTGACTTTGCATTATCAAAATCTTGATGTTATCTACCACATAAAAGTACAAGGATTTTTAGCGTGGGAATGCTGAATATTATATGCGATTTCTAGAAAATCACACCTGTATTTCACTCTTTATATGTGGGATAAGTACGTTGTATACTCGGGTAATGTGATATGAAGGATTGTCATCATTAGACTGGGTTTGAGTTGACTCTTAATAGGTCTCTATAATAGGTAGAGTACGTAGAGAACAGAGCTATGGCAGACCCCATGCCTGTCGTAACAAACAACGGGAGACTGGGGATTGTGGGTTGCCCTTACAGGGGCCTGGATGTCCATGTTCACCATAGAACATCTTGCCATTAAAACCAGCTAGCTTACTAACTTGAGTTATACTAAAACGTTATATTAAAACGTTCTACGAGTACCTGTACCCATACAAACAATTGAGTAAAGTTACGCATATTCTTGGTTTCAGAAATGTTTTAGAAATGGTTTAGCTTAAATAATCCTCGGGAAAAAAAATAAGTATACATATATTTCGAAATATTAGTATTATCTAAACTGTATAATTGTTTTTATTGCACGTGATGATAAAATACAATTGCCTATACTGCAAACTTCGAAGGTCGTCAAAATCAACTGATAGGAAATCATCGCCACAGCGATACACCTCTGGCGATTTTCGAAATAATTGATTAACAATATTTTAATAGAGTTTGACAGTGAGTGACCCTATAAAAATATTGATAACCCAGGCATTATAAGGAACTATAATAAGGTATCCTACAGGCACTGACCAATTATAATTCTATTAATAGTTTAAACCGGGTGTTACAGCGCGAAATTAACCAAAGACAAGCATACAGCTTACACCCGCTTTAAACTATTATTGTCAGTGCACGTTTCTTTAAAAAAAATTAAATTATAATTCGTACAAAAAAGCATGTCACCGTAACCTTTCCGAACACTAGCTCTTAATGCCTTTATCTGTAGCAACCGTAGCGGAATGAAACACATTAAAATTCTACGTACCTAGGTAATTAATTTGCCTACCTATTTATACTTAGATTGTCTATTAGCTTAAACTAGTTTACTTAAGTAATAGGATAGATAAGACACATTGGTATACGTATTGTATTCGTAAAAACAAAGAGGCATGTAAGTAAGTCAAGATTTCTTATATTTTGCTTGGTTTTGTTTTGTTCTACTACATACCACTTACATTATTTATTTAAATTATACATAACCCAATGTGCAAATAGTAAATTACCGCGAATTTCAACAGCCATCAGCCCATGGTTTACCATCACCACTTCTGTAGCACGGACATTGCGTCATGCTAGTCAAGGCTCTACAATTGTGCTCTCACGGTTAATAAAATATTAAGGTACCCTATTAAGCGGCGTAGCATGGTGCCATCCGCTCTGTTCAATGCAATCTTATACAGTTCCTTTTAAATTTGTAACCTCGGAATCAAGTCTCTTTGACTGTTATGTTTTAGACAAATTGGGCGTTGAGATTATAGCGGCGATTAGACTAGACTACATGTAGTGCACTGGCTCATGTAGTTTCCTACGTGAGGAAAAGTGTAATCGCGGTTATGAAGGTAAAGAAAGAATAAAGATTTATAATCATGAAACACAGATCAAAACAGATAGCTAATACAGTTAGTAGATAGGTAAACACACATAAGAATAAATACATCACATGCATTTTAATCCCTAAGCGGGGTAGACATAGGCACTTGCTAAGCAAATACTCACGGTTCATTCAACAAAGGTACTTTGGGTTAAATACGCTATACGGGGTCGGTATACCTACATCGGGTTACAAACATCAGGTTACAAACACCACTATGGAAGATTGGCGGTTCCCGAGCACCTTACGTCCTAAGGAGAATCCTAAATGAAATTACAAGTAGACTAGTCTAATCGCCACTTAATTTTTACCTACATCTGTATTTTCACTACAGTGTTTTTACCGGCTTAAGATTCATGTCTGATTATCAGCTAAAATATTGTAAAGTTAAAAAAATGGTATTAATATACCTATGAAATGCAAGATGTGATATGTGAGTGTGTATGTTTGTTTTTTTTTATTCACGGATAAAATACTGAGAGAATTTCATCGAAATAAGTACGCAAGATTAGGAAATTATAATAATATGTAGGTAGGTAAATATTTTTGCTTGAAATTCCCACCAGAACGGCATAAACCGCAGCAGGTTGCATCGCGGGGGGGACAACATTCGTATAATTTGCATGACAGTATAGTTACCAATGTAGGTACATACCTAATTGGATCTAGCCACTAATCATTTTTATAAAATAAACAGGAATTCACAGTGTAATTTGGGCATTTTTTGTCCGTGATTTTGTAATAACTGTAATCAACGGTGTACTACTATAATTACTATCCATTACTAACCTACCTGTTGACACAACATCTTGAGTATGATATCATGAGTCAGTAGTTCCGCGTATCCTTGATGGTTTGCGGTGAGGTCGACCAGCCGTGATTTGACGGCGACAAAAAAAACTCTCGTCGGTCACTGGTCAAGAGGATCACGGTTAAAACAAAAATGAAGCGACAAAAAGTCATCACCGTGACATGAGACTAATTGTTGTACATGCGGTGATGGCTTTAATAGTAAGTGATTATAATATGCCTAACTACCTGTACATATTTAAATTAAATGAAGAAAATCTGGCTTCGGTAAGCGCAACTAACCATCTAGCACTCCTAGTAAGTTTTTTTAACTGTAAACTAGCATTTGACCACCATCCTGCCCGATGTTAAGCACCAATGTGGTCTACGATGGAACACACTTACTGATTAGGGTTTACCCATAATAGTTATTAACGTGAGTTAGAAGCCTCCGGGCAGCTTGGCAACAACTAACATCTGACCACTTGGGGTCTTTTTAATAAACGCAACATTTCTCAATTAGGTACAATTATATTTCTATGTTCATTGCTTGATTTTCATTCGATGTTTTTCATTAATTTCTTTCCCTTACCGCAATGTAAACAGAATTGTCATAGTAATTAACAAATATTGTCACTTTTATTTCATCCTCAGCTTGATACCGGCTTTTCTACCACAAAAACTACAGCAAATAATTACTAAGTAGTAAGGCTTCTGAAATTTTCTCATTCATGCCAGTTGAATGTGGCCGAACTGAACCATTGTTATATGTATACGTTCATAAGGGAAGTAACACCTTTCAAATAAAAAGAGATTCATCAAAATCGGTTCACCCAATCCAAAGATATAAAAACCATCGAATTTATGTTCTGTAGTTCTCTCCTCCTGTTTTGTAGTTGGTTAAAAAACCGTCCCTGAGAGCTCTAAGAGAGCTTCAACGTAGAGGAAAGTCAGTGTCAGTGTCAAACAAGTGATTTATCAAATCAATTATTACTTACTATGTTTTCAAACGACACGAAGACCTCTAAAACTCTCATCTTAAAAGTCTCTAGTACTTTCCAGGCTGACAGGACGACTGCCCTCTGGTCTTCGAACTCTTGATGTGCCGTTGCTTTAAGCGTTGCTTGCTCATAAATATTAGGTATATGTCCACTTAAATGGTCGCTTTTTTTAATTTTACGATTAAAATTTGAGGTCGTTAACCACGCTAAAAAAATCCTACTAATATTTTAAACGCTTAATTTTGGATGGTTGTTTGTTTGTCTCTTTCAGACACATTCTGAACTAATTTAAATGAATCCTTAAAATCATAATAACTTATACCTACATCGGCATCAACGGGGTAAACTGGGGGTAATACCGCCGGAGTAGGTACAACTAGTGCATAATAAAGGTACGGTTAATTATAGGGATATCAACTAGCTGACCCAGCAATTTTTTTTGCCAATATAGATTGTTTATATGCATTATAGGTTCCCTGCTATTATGCATGTATGAGTATTATACTTACATATAAAAAAATACACTACACGCCTTTTAATCCCAAAGCGGGGTGGGCAGAGGCATCCGCTAAAGCAAGTGCCCACGGTTCACCAAGCGTATTTAACCCTACGTGACAGGGGGTGAGCCCATCGCCGTAAACATATGATCAACCATTACTTACTTGCGTAATGTTATTTTCTGACAAATAAAAATTATTATTATAACCTTCCTTGTGAATCACTCTATGTACTAAAGAAAACCGCATCAACATCCGTTGCGTAGTTTTAAAATATCTAATCATTTGACGATCGACTTTGTTTTGTACTACGTGTTGATTGATAGTCAAATTAGATCACCATTTCCATCCGTTATATACATTTAAGAAACATTAACTACAGCCTAGCTTCTAATCTACTTTCGGTACTTTGATCCAGATAACAACGAAATCGTATTGATATTGTTCTGGCACACATTATATCGATAGTCCATTCCATTAACGATTCAAGTACCTACCAAATTTATGCATTACGACTTAGGTTATAAAAGTACAGGTAAAGGTACCTACAAGATTCTTGAGAAAACAACAAAACAACAAACTTGTAAAGCGAGACTAGGATTAGTAGCAGCTAGAGGTTGATAGGTATTATCGTCTATGACGTCTATTCCACTAAACATAATATGTAAGTAATATCGCAATAAAAAAACAATAAAATAAAACTTGGTATAGTGAAGGACAACAAGCTAGCAGCAAAATTGCTGAATTATTAATAATTTCATAGATTAAATATAAAACTTCTGATATCTGTAGTCTAGATGACGGGTAGGTACATTGACCTATTAGGCTAGGAGACCCTTGGGTCTCTTTAAAGGTCTATATATATATACAGATTTGCGGTAAAGATGCACATTATAAACCCTATAGGTAATATTATGGCAACGAGCTCACCACCTGTGACTTTGGGAAATCTTGGTGCGAAGCTATGATAGAGCTACCTTCCTGATAGAAATAACAACTAGGGTTATTCCAATATGGTACTCCCAAGAATTCGTCCTGAAGTAAATTCTGTGTCCAAATTTCTATGTCTGTGAAAATGTATGTGAAAATACAGCGCAGGATAAATTCTTCGGTGTAACAGCTCGGTCTAGCCGCTTGACTCATATTGGTTACTTCATAATACTGTCTTGGAAAATACGCGGATGAAATCACGGGACACCCAAATAGCTATTTGTGTAGGTATGTTATTATCAAAGTTTCAAATTATTGCTAAAAATATTACTAGCATTATCTTTAAGAGTCCCTCTTGTAATTAGTAAGACGCTTTGTAGATATGATTTACCTATATTAAAAAACACAATAAGTTACAATTTCAAGTGATTAAAACTTACTGCCACTTCCGCTTGTCGCTCATCTTCACCGATGCCGAGTTCCCCATTGTTGACACAGAATCTGATCCCTAGTTTTACACAAAGCGATGTGAATTCGCGGGTTTTCGAATGTTTATAAACAAATCCGCGTCGGTCGCGGCGAGAGGCGTGCTCGCTACACGGTATACGTCGCTACAATGCACCTGTGTCTGTTAAACACCGACATATTCAACCTTACACTAAATCATTTGCGATAAAACCTACCTTACAGTTATAATAATAAACACCACCGAAGTTTCCTTGTCCAATGACCATGACTGGGGGCATTTCTTTCACTTCGGCCGCTCGTCATTGCGCGACCACCCGAAGGCGAACGCCAGTAGTAGGTGCGCTGTACTAGCCTACTTACCGAAATATCAATACATTTTCTGGGTCGGTAATAATTGCTGACCTACAGTTTGAATGTAGAATGTCGGTGGGGTGATTTCTGCTACTTAATAAATGCGGAGTCATCAAGGTAAATAAATAGGTAGGTAGGTACCTACGCTTGTAGGTAGAACTCCTAACGTCTGTCCGTACTACGTCCTTAGATGGATACAAAACATACTAAGTGCATAACTCAACCTCTACTCATATAAGTATACAATATTTAGTCTTCAAAGACATTACCTACTTTGTTTAATTACTATTAAGTCTGTATAAATAGGTCCAGCAACTCGTGGAGGCTTTATCAAAAGTAGTTGATGGATCATTCTTCTGTTAGTAATGCCCCATACAATACCACATTCGTAATGGTAATTTGAAATGTACATGTGGGGAACCATTACTCATGAGCTAATGTGATAATTTAACTGATTGATAACGATGATAACGATCGCAATCGTAGATTTTACTATCGTAATGGAAACAATGAAGTCCAATAGTGTCAATCTGTCAATGTGTCATCTGTCACAATCGGCGTATCATTCAGTTTTTTTTTGTTTTAGGTTATGTTACAATCATTATTTTGTATTTTAGCGATTAATTAAATACATTACAAAAATGAAGAAAGAAGGTAAATTCCTTAAAAATGTTTACTTTGTCATTACTGAGTAACTACACTGCCAACATATGAATAAACTAAATATGAAATAGGTAATAGTTGCTGATGTAAACACTTTCTACATTGCAGAAGTTCAGAAGATTTTTCTGGATATTTTGAAAGAAGAAGACGATATATCTGTGGGTATAGCTGCTATAAAAACTCTACTGACTGTGATAGAAAACTACAAAGGTATGCAACACAAGTTCTACACATAGATAACTAACCAATACATCACAATCAACAAAATGACTTGTCTCTATCTAGATAATAGGTAAAAGAGACTATAAACCATCTTATATACGTAAATTAATATTATACTGTTTATGAAACAATGGGATTTGCTTAGCAAGTGGCTCTGCCGTCAAATACATCTAGAGCCGTTGAGTGTATTTATTTGATTTTATTTATAATTAACTTATTTCAGTTGCAACAGTACAGGAGCTGGAACTAAATCTCCAATTGGCAGCGGAAGCGATGAGACACTGTGACCAGCCAGTCACTGCAGTGTCATCAGCATGCAAACTTTTTATGAGATTCATTACTTTTGCCAAATTAGACACTGATGTAAGTAATATAAACACAAGATATAATTGATACTAATAGAAATAAAATCATCTGTTTATGATGTAAAATCTCTACACCCTGTCAACCTTTGTAGTGTAACCCTTACGTCGTGAGTGAATGATTTCATACAATATGTTGCGGATACGATGTGATGCATTTTTAATGCGATCTGATGCAAATCGGATTGAGTGTCCTGCGTGCAATGGTTATCTGCGTCCAACTTGTAAACATGTCAAAACTCCGTTGTATTCTTTTATCAGAAAATTAATACCTTGGGTATTTAGACCCCGGTGCGTTAATAAACGATTTGAGTATGATTTATTACGTTTATTCCATAATAATCTCCTTTCTTTGACTCTGTCCATTAATAATTCCACATCCATCGTAGCAACAGCCATGTTTACATGCGAAAATTCGTCCGGAAATCGTAAGCTGGATTGACATTTTCGCAACGCATCTATTCGTACGACCGACAGTTGGAATGTCATAGTACACTTGTATTGATCACAAAGGTTTGAAATTGATTGTGTACCTTTGTGTAGAAATCGTATCGGAATGTATTCGTTCACTGAGGACGTAAGGTAAAACTACATGCTTACAAACACTACCAGATTGTGAAGAATTGCTTTCTGAAGTCTGTGTTTCTTGTCCTTATAGTTCTCAATGTCAGAAGCATAAGGTCGGATGTGTATTTGCATTTTGTTACAATGATCCATAACTTATGCTACTTGAGAGTTATAGTCTCAATGCTACACACAGGCATTAGTCACGGGTATGTTATGTTAACAGGGATGGGCTCACCCCCTGTCATGTTGGGGTAAATATGCTTGGTGAACCGTGGGCATTTGCTTTAGCAAGTGCCTCTGCCTACCCCGCTTCGGGATTAAAAGGAGTGATGTGTAATTATGTTAAGAGATGTTAAGTTTGATCAAAAATACAATATCAAAATATTGCATTGACACTCCATTTGTGCTGTGAAATTGGATGATTAAAAATTGCTGGGTTGTTTTTAGTCTTAGTAGTTGATATTTTTGATTATTTTTTGTGATGTTTAAAACAATTAGCAATCATGTCAATAACACATTTTTTATTAATTTCTAGTCCTTTGAAGACTGTATGCAGATTATGCTTCAGAGAGGAAGCTTATTCCTTGACACATTACTGGAGGCCCGAGGGAAAGTTGTAAAACAAGCACTGTCATTCATTAGTGATGGATGTGTAAGTATCTAGTTATTTTAACAGTAATTGGTATCTGTAGTGGTCAGCATGTCTGCCGTTATTCCGCAAGGTTGTGGGTTTGATTTCCATCACTGAATGGTACTTAGGTGATGAGTTTTCAAGTACTTTTGGATGTGTCTGGGTGTTTTATTTATTTAAGTATGTTTTAAAAAAAGAAAAAAATATTAATTAGACATTTCATTGTCAGAATACCATAACACACAAGTGCTTTAGCTGCTTAACATGGGATGAAGGCAATGTGTGTGTTGTAAAATATTTAATTAAAATTAATATGTACTGTAATCTGTAAAAAAAATTTATTGCTTTCTATTTTTAAATTATGTTTTTTGTCATTTCTTTTCTTGGATCACTTCGCTATGAAGGCTGTTGATCAAATATGTCTTAGGTAGGAATTTATTTACTGACATTCTTAAAGTATACGATTTTCTGTCTTGGAAGATGACATTTTGTATGGAGATAAACATTTTTTTTCTTTTCCCCACATAGTAAAAGTTGTTCATATTGACGAGCCCAACAACATTTCTAAGACCATTTTTCGGGGTCCTTTTACACTCTGTATATACTAAGTAATACAATTTTCAGAGGATATTGACACACTCTCGGTCGCGCGTGGTACTGCAAGCGATGCTGGAAGCAGCCAAGGCCAACAAGAGGTTCAAAGTGTTTGTCACCACTTCCAGTCCAGACAACAGCGGGTACATACCTTTCCACATCAACACTCCAACATAACCCAGTCACTCCACTAGTCCAGGGTACCCATAACGGATTTTCCCTTAGTCAACATAAATATTTATAACTACCAATTAACACTATTGAAGATGCATCCCGCTTGTCAACGTGATAGCATTAAGACAGGTATTAACTTACGTTGGGTGTCCACGGAAGTGTTAATAGTGATTGATGGTCTAAAAACAAATGTGTCATTTTATAATTCTATTCCACTCTAACCCATATTTGTCCACTGTTGGCCTATGTCTAGCAGTGGACAAATATGGGCTGACGATCCCACTCGTTTAGTACGACATCAGACAATGATAACAGTACAAAAAACAGTTGCCAAAGTATGATTATGTTCAGGGATAATCCCACCACCCCCCATGCCCTGCCTGCCTCTCGGCGTACGGGCCATTCTCTGGAGACGTGCGCATCTACTTGCTTTTGCCTCTTTTCAACGCACACGTTTTCTTGACTCCATACAAATTTTCTTTATCCGTCCCTGTTTTGTTGCCAACTCTCCCCCTTCTGGGGCATGACGACCACATTACGGAGACTTCGCGTGGGGTCCTCGTCGCGTCTTCAGTCGTTAACAGGCTTCATATGTTCTTCGAGCTGTATGCCAGCGATTAGCACATATAGTCGGCGTTATCTGAGAAGCAAATTCTGAGTGCGTCTGTGGTCCAGTTGGTCGGATACTTGACTTGTAACCGGGAGGTCGCGGGTTCGAGTCCGGCTACTGGACGTGTACCAATGGGACTGTTTTTCAGAGCCTATGTACGCAACGCAACGCTCGTACGGTGAACCGAGTCGACCACGAAAACAAAACGTATCTAGTCAATTTAGCACTCCGGCTCAAATTTTGTGGGCTAAGTTGACCCTGGAGTCAGTGTATCGACACGACAAAACGTTTTTGTTAGCAGTACATGGTGACTGCTGGCGCAGTTTAGTCCTTTTATCATGTCATCCCATTGCCGAAAATAGGCCTCCTCTTAACCCTTAATCAGACAAGGTTAGGTCTTGTTCTGATGGATTTTGTACTCTATTGAAGTTTGTTATTCTGATTACCGACTCCATCACATAAACCCGGGTGATGTTTATCATAAAATCTAGCTTTAAGTACAATGTGAAATTATTGTTTAATGTTTAAATAGGTATGTGTCCTGTAGTGTTACATACCTTATGTGATTGTTCTCTGATAACTTCTCTGAAATCTTTAGACAATTCCAGTGAAGACATTCAATAAGGTTCAAAGTATGTATTGGTCTTTATGGATCTTTAATTAGCAAAATTATTTTATTCAAAGTATTTCATTGCAGCAACCAATAATGTGACTTCAATGTCGACTCAGATACCAACAGTCGCGATACCACTGACGCGGGACAGTCTGACGATACTTCAAAGACCAAAATCCCTTGTCAAAAGACACGCACCGTCCGGTGACGAAAATCTCGTCTTTTGGGATGATATTTATGACGACGAGTACGGTGTGAAAGATGCCGAGGATCCTAACGC
>SJJU01015325.1:0-13149 GCA_012932125.1 Conopomorpha cramerella
ACAAGCGTTTGACCACCATCCTGCCTGATGTTAAGCAGCGATGTGGTCTACGATGGAGCACACTTGTTCATTAGGTACCTATTCATCCGCGACGGTTTGCCGGAGACTGTGTTTCCTGCGCAGTACAGTCTGGAGGTCTTCAAGTCAGGGGGTGAAAAGGTACCTAATGAACGCTTGTTTATATTATTACTTATATAGAAAAACTATTTTATTACATTCATTTGCTTTTTAATTTTAATGTAACGTAATGTACCTATTTATTATATTCATTATCACAATATTGTCGAAAATCACCGCTAATGTAAACGTTTCATTCAAAGAAATGTGACGTAACTTTTACCTACAATATTTTTATCTATAGGCTTTTTACACACACCTACTAATAAAAAATATTATGTAATATAATATGTTGTAGGCAATGTATAGAATTAGGTACTTCATACAATACCTAGGTATTGTACATTATTGCTAAAAATGTTGAGGTGATGTGTATAATAGTTTTATTGTTCATTTCATACAATGCCTAGGTTCGGTATAGCATACCGGAGGTATATCTGTCGCATCGACACGATAACCTAACCTGAATCTAGTGAAGAAAAAGGTGTGCAAAAAGACTTTGTATGTAATTACACTTCACGCCTTTAATCCCAAAGAAGGGTAGGCAGAGGCACTTGCTAAAGCAAGTACCCACGGTTCACCGAGCGTATTTAACCCAGCGTATGTAATCAGGCCATTAGTATACAGGATGAGTCTGAAAAACCATTTTAAAATCCTGCGAAGTCCGTTTCAGCAATGTCAATGATCCCTGGCGAAAGAAAATTCGATCTGCACGTACAAATTCGATCAGCTGATTGATTGTGCTTTTTCTATGAAGAGTCGGATTTTTTTTCATCTGAAGGCATTGACACTTGCTGTAATGAACTCGGTAGAGTGTGTGAGTCTTTTTTTCTACAAGTACGACTTTACACAATTTTGATCATGATTAGAGCTGTGGTCGGAATAACGAGCGCGCATTTTCAGGACTTGAACGCCAATAGTCCCTGAAAAAAAAGGGAAAATCACTTCCTGCCAGAATTACGTTGTAAAACGTAATTCTAGCAACAAAGTATTGAAATAAAATATGGAACCTTGGTGACTAACAAAAGCGTCTTTATTTATAAATAAGCCTATCATGGGAGATTTTAGTGTCCACTCATTACCAAATTATTTTATTTAATACTTTATTGCAACATAAATGTACAAAAGGCTGCTTTGACCAAATTATATTATTTCTGCCAGAGTCACGTACACAAAAATCACAGATAGAGAAAACTACTGAACGCTTGGAAATTTTAATGTGCATGAAAAAAAAATCTACGGTTAGTTTACAATAATTAAGTAGGTATATTCCAAGAAATTAGATCATAGGTATGTGCTGTGACTCCATACAATTTCGGTCTAATATAGGTAGTTAAATCAGGAAGAGGGTCCACTAAGTAAAGTTTAACAAATCACTATTCAAACATTGTCAAAGCATTGTATATTTTTCTTAGGTAAAAACTAATATCATTTCATACATTGCTAGAACGACGCCAGCCTGGAGTAAGTAGAATTATATTGACTAGGCATTGTACATTATTCCCGTATCACACACATTGACTGTAACATATCTATAGGTAACCAACCTGTAGTTTGTACCTAACACCGATTTATTTCTTATCTGTTAGTAGTACAATGAAAACAACCAAAGTTATCTATCATTGATAGTCATAACACATTTTTTTGGAACGTCATTAAGACGGCGGTGGCGGAAGTTGGTACACATCATGTATGAGATTTTTCATTATCAATGAGTTATTTTCTTTAATAAGGGATAATTTTAAAGAAAATAAACCCTGATTTCCCTATCATGGGACAACCTAGTTTCCAAAAAATTGTTGGGCTCGTCAATATGAACAACTTGTACTATGGCGACAATGCGGGGAAATGAAAAATAAATCCATCTCCATACCAAAAGTGCCAAGTATCATGCTCCCGAGGCAAAAAATGTCTTGTCGTGTGGAGAAGAAAAGTTTTTTTTTCATTTCTCCACATTATCGCCACAGTAAAAGCTGTTCATATTGACGAACCGAACAACGTTTCTGAGGCCATTGCTCGGTGTCCTTTAACACGCACTACACGGTCGAAATGAAAAACACTCCGTTTCTTGAAGTCGCTTAAAAATAATCACGGAGATAATTGCCACAAAAGAGTGAGCCAGAGACGAACAATCATAGACTCACGCAGTTAAACTCAGGACAATCACAACTAGGCTTGCAAAGAGCGATCCACCTTCAGACTGTCTCTTTTCAACTCTGTATAGGTAGAACTCAATGTAGGTATTTCTCGACCTAAACTGTCAATTTGGTTGTAAAACAATATCCTGTTACGCACAGAGAGGCACAAAATATTGCTTCTTAATCTATCAGCCCCCCTAGCAAAGCATTTCAAGAAAGACATGACAAGACATACCGAGCACTGCGATTGGATGAAACAAGCTGAGTCGCATGACGTGTGACATAACAGCCAATCAGCGCGTATTTGCTCTATGTCGTGTATTTCTTGACGCGCTTTGCTAGGGGGGCAGGGCTCCCAGAGAAAACTGCGATGCGATTCGATACGATCGATGGAGCAATATATCGTAAATATTTGCGATGCGATGAGAATTCGCGGTCTGAACGATGCAGAGCTGGTCAGATTTCCAGATCTAGTCAGAAATTTTCCACTATACTATTTGGTCAAGCGAGTAAACGGCCCATTTGCAAGTAAAGACGCCTCACACTCGGGCTTGAACAACTCAAGCGTCACTCAAGATATGCCATTGTGTCTCGTTCAAGTAGGAAGCTAACAATAACATACAAAACGACCTTATCATTACTATGGTTACGCCTTACAAATAGCAATGGAAAAGTGAGAAACACCCAACCGATAAACGCCTGGTCATCTACTCATAGCAAATTCGGCAATCGTTAACCTTTGCGATATTTCATGTTTTTAGGCGTATATTTTATTCTTATATGAATTTCCTGTGTTATAAAATGTATCTCTTAGATCTATTACTCGTAGTTTACTTAAAATTATATTTCAATAACTAGATTTTTTAAACTATGCAAACTACTAATAAATGGGTTGTGAATTTGAAAATCTTTTTTCAACCAACTAACTTTCGCGGTTAAGATTTGTACCTACAAAATATTTTCCTGCTTATTCCTTCGCCGCGGCCTACGCCTCTGGCGCTGAACTGCAATGTCTAAGGCATCAATATGCTAAATATCAATGTTCTAACTTTTGCGGTTTAGATTTTTCTTACAAAAGGTTTTCCCCGCTTATTTTCATTGCGGTGGAAATTTCGGGAATTCCATCCCAACCTAGGTTAGGTTAGGCACCCTGAGAAATTCCAAGTTTCTACGCTTAGCCGTTTGTGACGACGGAAAAATTATAGCCTATGTTACTCAGTGCTATGGAGCTAGATAGAATTCGGACTGTAAAATATTTTTTACAGCGATACAGTAGGAGTAAAAGGACCCAGAGCATGGTCTTAGAAACGTTTTTGGCTCGTCAATATGAACAACTTTTATTACCGTGAAAAAAATGTTTTTCTTCTTCATTCAAAATGTTTCACGAGGCAGAAAATTGTATATTTTGTATGGAGAAAAAAAATGTTTTTTTAATTTATTATAGTATATTGACAAGCCTAACAACGTTTCTAAGACCATTGTTCTGGGACCTCTTACAGCCAGTATTGGTTGTACAAAAATACAAGTTATCCTCTCCTTTAACTAATTACACGAAATCGCGTCAGCAACAAATCATCTCACTCACTAGAACGCGTAAAAAGAAAACAAAAAAGAAATCTCATACAAGTTCACAATATTATCAATGCAATCAAACAACTAACAACCACAATTCCATACGCTATCTCAGATTAAAATGATAAAAATCGCTTGAACAACATTACCGATGTATCAACAGTATCTCGATAGCCCTGTATCCAAACATTACTCATTATATTATGCCCTCGTTGACAATCGATCAATACATCCTCATTGGATAACGTTGCAAGTCCGTTCCTATCTCCGGTAGACACTTTTATTTGCTGTTTAATACAAATAAGAGCAATTTTGCCACAGACACCCAGGAACGGACCTTAGACGAAAAACGCATTCCGTGATTTCCGTGACGTCACTCTAAGGCGGCCTGCTGTGCAGTGGTGGGAAACGATGTTACACCTATTGATTTCGAATCGAGTTATGGGAATAGACAATCTGCTTTTTACTATTAAATTATTAGTTTACTACTGGACGTGTACCAATGTGACTATTTTTCAGAGCCTATGTACGCAACGCAACGCTCGTACCGTGAAGAACCCTACAACGGCGATGGGCTTGTCACGTTGACATACGCTTGGTGAACCGTGGGCATTTGCTTAGCAGGTGCCTCTGCCTACCCCGCTTTGGCACTAAAAGTGTATTTTTTTAGTTTCTGGTTTTCAAATAAATGCAACGAAATTCTTTCGCACCAAATGCCGAACAACTTTCCGCTTAAACCTCTTAGGACTTACATTATAATAAGAAAATACAGTTCGGTGGCGGGTTGATATATGGCCGTCCTATAATATCTTATGAAAGCGCCCGCGGAGATTGGAAGCTTCTGGAAAGATATGGCGCAGCTTTGGCCTGCCAATACATTGAAATATTTTACACTGTGGGCTAACTGGTATGTACCTAGCTTATTGTTAGGTAGGTACATATATGAATATGGTACTCAATGTCACAAAAGAAAGTGTAGTTTCAGGTCGTTCGTCTCCGCATGCTGTCTGTTATGAAACTAAAAACTCTGCAGCTAAAAGGAGCAGTAATCATTTTAAAGAAAAATGAATTGTCTTCATACAGTACTAGTCACCTGCCAATACATTTGTAAAGTTCCCCTCGATTTATCAGGTTTGCCTGCATCAAACACTGGTTTCCTTATTATGGGGCTACCTTGGAAATAAGTTATTTCTAACAAAAAAAAATAATAATAATCAAAATCGGTTCATAAGCGACGAATCTCCAACAAGTATAAAAAGAAGCTAATTTTTCGTTCCGTTACTTTCGAATTGAGAAAGACTAATTCTTTTAGGTCGCTTAAAAACCAGCACGATTAATTACCCTTAAAAAATAGCATCATGCTCGACCTGAAATTTTTTATGTTATTAATTAGTTAGTCAATCTTTTTGTTAAAATAAATATGACACGATACCACAGTAACATTTCTAAGTCACATTACCATATACGAATCTCCTATTCTTTCACATTTGCAGATCACAAAAATATCACTTTGTATATAAAAAAACCACCTGCCTACCACGAAAGATAAACGTAATTTCAGAGACACTATGTATTAAACAGTTAAAAACAATGTATATAATAGCCAAGTTAACACAAAATGGTTGTTTTTGGACAAAGGAAGGGGCCACGAAGTAAAATGTACGTACCTAAATCAATTTCACAGGCTGCGGGCCGATGAAATCTTCTCTCTAACAAGGAAACTTTGCAAGACATTAATTAAACTTGGGACTACTGCCAGATACATATAGATGGAGGTACTTATTTTGTATCACTCGGGGTCAAAATTATCAGTTCTGAGTGGTTCTCGCTGTAGGTAGCTTGTAACGACTTCGTCTGTTGATTTTTGATTATATTTCATTATTCTGTTGTTGGTTTTTGATATTACAATATTTATACCAGGAGTCTGTTTTATAAATCGTCTATCTATCTATCTTAATATATAAAAATCCAGTATCATGATGTTTGTTCCCAATGAACTCTTCACCAAAGCTACCGATATTCACAATAGTTGGCATTTATATGTAATTTCCTCCAATTTGAGAGATAGAATAGTTTATATTTCGTGACATCCACTGCTGGGCACAGGCCACCCTGGAGGTTAAACTAATTTTATATTCATAATATCATATTAATAGTTAAGACAGGAAAACGTCTGTCGAGTCCACTAGTCTATAATATAAAAATGAATGCAAAATGTGTTGGTAAACGCATAACTCCGGAACGGGTGGACCGATTTCGCTAATTCTATCCTTTGTTGTGTTTATTAATGACAGCAGAAGGTTCTTAAGAAAAAAAAATACATCCCTTGCGGTTATACTAATTTCATATTAATGGTTAAGAGAGTACATCGTCTGTCGCCGTAGATGGTCGAACCTCCAGGATGTAGAATGACTTGCCGGAGTCTGTGTTTGCTGCTCCCTGTACTGAGCAACTGAAGGTCACTATGAACAAGCGTTTGACCACCATCCTGTCTGATGTTAAGCAGCGATGTGGTCTAACGATGGAGTACACTTGTTCATTAGGTACCTCTTCACCCGCAACGGTCGGTCAAGTACGGTCTTCAAGTTCAGACTGTACTGCGCGGGAAACACAGACTCTGGTAAGTCGTTCCACATCCTGGCGGTTCACACTATGAAAGTAGACGCAAACCGTTTGGTTCGCGTAAATGGCAAATCCACCTGGTATGGATGACGTTTTGCCGTTCTCCTGGTTGTCCTATCGTAAAAACGCGATGGGGGTATTAGGTTGTGCAACTCCGTAGCACACTGTCCGAAATGCACCCGATAGAAGACAGATAGACTTGCAACTTTGCGGCGATGCTCTAGGCTTTCTATGCGAGCATCAAACAGCCTAAAGTTCGTTCATTAATAAATGAAATTATTATTAATATTATTAAGTTATAGTAATTAATAGGTTTGTCGTATAGTTCCCAAAACTTGTGTGAGTAACTGAAACTGATTTTTCGCAAGACTACTAGTTTTAGCTCTTTGAAAATAGGTGTATTTATCCCGAAACCAAAAACCAATTTAAAGCCGCTTACAACGAAAATAAATTTACCTGACCATATTAATTACTTTCATGACATAATGATGAAAAATTGAACGGAAATTTTAAGCAACTTCGGCAATTTTATGAACGCAATTTTTAAGAATTCTTTAAGTCTTAGCATTTTCATGCTTCATTAAATGAACGTCGTTATTCTCAGAGATTTTCACTTTGCAGAAATAATTGGCTGTTATTATCAAATAGGTGCCTACTCTGTAAGACAGAAACTGAACGACAAAATTATATAATAACTAAGGTATAGAGAGAGGGACGAATTGAAAATACGACTTTCAAATTAAGCACAAAACATGTATCACACTAAGGCCAATATTAGAAGAAAGAAAGAAAGAACATTTATTAACAACAGTAGAAACACGAAAACAAGACAAAATATAAAAATAAAAAGCATGTTATATACAAAAAAAAATGTATCCGGCTTAATGTGCTTCTGCCGAAGTCAAAAATGCCAACGAAAATCTATATACGTATATATAAAAATTAATTGATGTTCGTTAGTCTCGCTACAACCCGAGAGTGACTGGACAGATTTGGCTATTTTTGGTCTTGAATCACACTAGAAGTTCAGGGAAGGTTTAAAAGGTGTATTTCTTCCAATACACGGGGTAGAAGAGCGACTTCTCCTATGGCAAAACTAATGTTTGCCGAGCTACCTAGTAATTTATATATTTTATTCAGAACATTATAAAACACTTAGTTGATATAGATCTATATATATAAATTGGGTACATAATATTGCACTATCATTTGAATATAATCATACGACCATTAGCACTGATTGATTGATGAAGCTTTAAAAGGATATATTTAAAGATGGATCCATTTGTAAGTTACTTCTAATCTAAGTTCGTTCTGTAAAATGTTACAGTCTTCTAATCTAAGTTCTTCAAGTAATTGTTCATTAATCCGTCTCTCTGTTCGGCTAGCTAGGCCGTCGACTAACCTAGATACGCCACCGATTCCGTCATGTCTTCGTTCCCGTTAAATTGATCAATAAAATTGCACTTATTGTAACATAAAACGCTGCTACATCATAATATCCATCCTTATGATGTGTGATGATTATGTGTGATTTATGAGTTTCAGTATTAATTTCTTTTCAAAAATACTTCTCCCAAGGTTTAAATCATAACTCAAATATTAACGTTTTTCTACAGGGTTTTTTAACTTTTAACTTTTTAGTTTAACAGGGGCCTACACTACTACACAACAACAACCCTTTTTACCCCCTTTAGGGGATGAATTTTGAAAAAATCATAAAAGGAGCCACTGTGCAAAATTTCAGCTTTCTACGGTCAAGGGTTTGGGCTGGGTGATGATGAGTCAGTGATGAATGAATCAGTCAGTACTTTGAGTTTTATATAAATAGAAAATGGTGTGATAGTGTAATATAGGCCTAATGGAAAATGGATTTTTGTAGACTTACATCTTATATATATATTATTATATAAAAATCAATGCCACTTTTCGTTGTACGTTGTTTCGTGCCTTTACCGATTTGGCTAAATTCGGTCTTAAATAATAATCATTCGTCCAGAGGTGGTTTGTACGTAGAGAAAAATTAAGAAAGTGACATCCACTGCTGGGCACAAGCCACCCTGGAGGTTATACTTATTTCATATTCATACTAGCGGACCCGGCGAACTTCGTTCCGCCAAGTTATGTTTTAATCTGAAGCACGTTTTATTAAGCAGACAACCAAGAATCCAAGAAATATGAAGCATTAGAAGTTGTCAATAATACTCTCAGCGGTATATATATACGCAGAAATTAAAATTTTGATAGCGCCGTTCAGAACTGGCGGTTATTTTGATATTTTTTTGCGTAATGCGTTTTATTTAACCTGTGATAATTTAGAGACTAATGGATGAAATCAAATGCTAGATAGGGCAATAATAATCTACATTAAATACTCTATTTAAATATCGTATTTTATTTGATAAAGATTTATGTTATATGCCAAAACAGCTTTGCAAATAACACGCAATTTTTTTCATGATTTATTTACATTAAAATGATTATTGTGGATTAACTGTAAGTAATAAGCATATACCATCACGGACTTTTTGGTAGAACTTTTCAAGCCTATGATTGCTTGGAACTTAGTTTTACCGTACCCGACACCTGCTTGGACGACCCCCAGAAGGGCGGCGGTTACCCTATGGCCCAGTAACTGCCGCCGGTGAAGGAGGTCGCTAGGGCAGACACACCACCGTCTGCCCCGAGCCGGAGTCCGATAGAACCGATTCGCTTGGTCGGGTCCTGAGGCAATTCCTTCGGGTACTCCCGGGACCCGCCCTGCTTGCGACACGGAGGTCATCGTGGGGGTTTAGTCGGTAAGAGTCCGACACTACCCCGTTCGCTGTCCCCATGGCGGCGGGATGTCCATGAGGATTCCCTCATGAACAACGCCTGTCGGGTCCACTAGTGCAGTATAAAAGTTGGTGAAATTGAAAAGAATCGCGACTGAAACAAAAAGGAGCCCTCTAGACTATGTATGTATATACGTACCTATATATTACGTACACTTCATACACGAGACTAATTGAAAGGACCATAAGGGTCTCTTTATCTTGACAGCGTCACAAAAAGGGTATTACGATTATCGACTGACGGACAAAAGAAATGTTGGATAGAGATTCCATTATTTCCTTCTGGCTGAATGGCAATCTAAAAAGCTGGTTCCGGTGTTGACCCGACCCCAGTGTGATCACAATCCATCATTCGAAAATGGGACAGTGCGAGGGACCCCAATCTGTCAGAATGGACTTCTGAAATTTGCGATCCTGTAAAGACTACTATGTTCGACAATCATCCTACATGGTGTTGAGCCGCGATGTGGACTTATATTGCGTGTGAAAGAACCCCGAGAAATGGTTTTAGAAAAGTTGTTAGGCTCGTCAATGTGAACAACTTTCACTAAGGCGACAATGCGGGGAAACGCAAAATATAGTAATTTTTTTGCTTCGGAAGATGACATTATGTATAAAGACTGATATTTTTTTCCGTTTTTTTTAACACTAAGAACAAGCTTTTGACCACCATCCTGCCTGATGTTAAGCAGCGATGTGGTCTACGATGGAGCACACTTTTTCACTCAGTACCTATTTACCCGCGACTTGAAGACCTTCAGACTGTACTGCACACAAAACAGTCTCAGTTTCCCCGCATTGTCGCCATAGTACAAATTGTCCGTATTGACGAGCCCCACAAAACGGTTCTAAGACCATTGCTCGACTCATTGACATTTACACTCTAGAGCACGTGTACCTGTTCAGCGCAGGAAACACAGACTCCGGCAAGTCATTCCGCAATCTCGCGTTTCGCAGTATTAAAGTCAACGCGAAGCTTATGTGGGAATTTTCACCCGATGCACCTATGATGTTAAGCAGCCGTGTGGTCTGCGATAGAGCACGAAACGTCTTCGTGAAGGTACTCAGGCTACTGCGTAGAAAACAGAGACTCCGACAAATCATCCCACTACCTGGCGGTTCGCACGAAAGCCCACACGTAGCTTTTACTTTTTCTTTAATACGCGTAGGTATATGTAATTCCTAATATACGGATGACGTTTCACCGTTCGTTAAAAGTTGATTTCGGTGGTAAAACACCGTAGGGGGTTTTTAGTTCTGCGATTCCAAGGAATTCTCTCCAAAATGCAGTCGATAGAAGGCAGACAGATTGCAACTTTACGGCGGCTCACTTAAACAATGCTTTGCGGAGTGAACAGAACAAGATGGCTTCACTGTAAAGTTGTTGTCTGGTGGCTTTGAACGTGGAACATTTATGTGTTTCACGTTCAAATTACACACTGACTTAAACGCTTAAATACATACTTGGGCGTATGTTATATAAAATTAAACAAAAGAGAAACACCTTCATCAACAACCTCACACCCACATGCACACACACACACACACACACACCAAATACACACGCACACAAAACTCGTTGTTTTTAGAAATGACACCAACCAGCCGGAATATGTACTTAATTAATAAAATTTATTTCCCAGTAGTTCCATTCTGAAGGAAATTTTACACATTTTGTTCGAAAAAGGAACTGATAAAGGAACAAGTGGGAATAAACCTTAATTAATAATGTATGTGTAACTAAAATAATTAAATCAATAAAAAGTAATTATGTCAAATAAAAGATGTCTCACCGCCATGGCTAGGCATAGTTAATTGGTTTCCTGTTAATTAATAATAACATCATGGTAGTCCTGTTAATTAATAATATCTATCAATACTTTCTGTAACATTAGAGATAACTTATATTCAGAAATACCTTTAGAGAAAAAAGTAACCAACGAAATAAGTTCAACTAGTAAAATTTTAACATATTTGTGTCATTTTCTCATGGATTCCATTGTCGGAACTGCACCAAATTTCAATGGGACCAAACGGGAACCAGCTTTCAAATAAAAGAAGAATCATCGGTTCACCCAGACAACAATTTTGAGGTAACATACATACAAAGATCAGACAGACAAATTGAGAACTTCCTCCTTGTTTTTTTTTAAATTGGTTAGAAATATTTACATGTCCAATTGCTGACATGTGTTTACGAAAAATATCAGTAGTTCTCGTAAATTAACCTCATAAAGACTATTTTTAAGCGACTTCAAAAAAGGACTCTTTCTCAATTCGACCGTATATAAATAAATAAATGTGTGCTTTATGTTTATTCGCAGATAATATTATGAGTTTCAGTTTTTTTTCGTTCTACATAGGTACTTGACTATATTTTATTGCTGTATTATTTAAAAAAAATTGAAATACGTTCATCCGTTCATTTTTACGTGAAAGTTTATACCTAATTAGTGTTTTTAAGTTAGAATTTATTTTTGCACAAAGCAAAGAATGAACGAAATACCTAACACTTAGCTTACGCGAGCCGATTTTCCTAATAAAAATTCTGTATGAAAACTACTCTAAAAATTAAAATGAAACAATACGGGTCCATTATTTCTCACTTTTCTTTAATATTTCGCGAAAAAATAATGTACAAATAATATGAAATGTCATCAATTGTGCATGTATGTCACTAACTATACTCTACGGTAGGTAGGTACAGGTTTCTAAATGAGAACGGAATTGGCATATAGGCAATTGGAACGGCACTTCCCTTTTTACCTGCAACTACCTATTTTTAGACAGATAGTAGGTATCCGTAGACGTCGCAAAAGCGTAGCCTCTTTCCCATTCATTACGTATGGGCTATAATTTCCCGCTCATTTGGTTTTTTTTTTGTTTGACTCATCATTCATTTGCCGTTGTTCAAATGACACACTGAAAGAGCAACAGAGTGGGTGTTTTTCAAAGGGCTACAGTAACAGCTACTATATAGGGTAGTAAATAAAATAAATTGACTTTATTAATAAAAAATATTACAGTTTCCACACGAAGATTACTTAAATAATGTTTTACATAATTCAGGAACAAATACTTTTCTAATAGTAATTTTTATGTAAAGAAAAGCAAAAAACTTTCTCTATGAATGGATGGAGTAAGAAATGTGTGGTCAGAATGGTAGCAGATCTAATTGTTAAGCCGAAACATTTTAAACCAACGAAAATCCCACAATTCTGCTCTCCGATACCAAAACACTCTCCCATTTGTGCGTGGTAAACGAAAACCTACGCGATTTTGGGTGTTCATTAATAATTGAAAATATATTCACTGCATTTTTCACATTAGTCATAAACATGAGACTCCACACGAAGCACTTAGTTGAAATATACTATGGAGATAATGACGCAGTGATGCTTTTAATATGAACGGTCAGTAATAGTATGGTTGCCTACTTAACTGTATGGTACTTTTGTAAACGAATATTTTATCATATGAAACAAATAACATTAATAAGTGTTGTTACATTATTCTCACATAAATATATGATTTTCAATAAACTTAGTTTTATTCAAAAAGTTTTAGATTCGGTAGATTCTTTAAAAAAAGAAGGAAAAGGTTTAAGTAGTTACCTAAATAAGCACCTTTCTACATAAATATTCATAGTTTAATATTAGATGCTAATTTGCCAACTGATTTATAAATTTTCATGAATGTAATTAATCGATGATATCACTGGGGGAGTATTCCCGTGACACCGAAAACCATTAGTGGGGATTTGTGGAATATTTTTCCACAAATCCCCACTGTAACAACAATGCAGAGCGAGTGGGGATTTATGGAAAAATATTCCACAAATCCCCACAGTGGGGATTTCACGGTGG